>VDFB02207057.1:0-33177 GCA_007258455.2 Sequoia sempervirens | reverse complement strand
AACCACTACTCATGAAACATGGGTCAATGAGTTTGACTCGAAACTATACGGTTGAATCCTGATAGCAATATCATAATTTGACATGCTATGGAAAAATACCTCCTACTTATCAATTGATGAGCTAAAGGGGCTCTTTTATGAATGGTTCATAAGGCACAACACTTGCTGAAGGTTCTGCAAATGGGGTAACAACTCAAGCGGGCTTAACCTTGGAGAAAACTCCCTGGTTAAGCGCTGAGTCAGGAGTGCATCGGGATGGCAGACCCTCCCAGGACTCCACCGCCACCACCCTCTCACGTGAGCATCACCCAGATGCAATGAAAGCGTAAGGGACCATTCAATATTTCCAGAGATGGTCGAACCAAATTTACCATGAAACATGGGTCAATGAGTTTGACTCAAAACCACACTGAATCCCGATAGCAATATCGTATAATTTGACACGTCAGGAAAAAAATAGGCCTCCCCACTTAACAATCGGAGCTAAAGGGGTTTTGAATGGTTCATAAGGCACAACACTGAAGGTTTTGCAATAGGGACAAGCCGCTTAACCTTTAACCGTTGCCGCCGCTATCGGAGCAAGCGACTGATGGGTGACTTCCCATTTCACTTCAAGAAAGCCATCTCCTCACTGCGGAGCATCACCTAGAATGAGTGCTATGGGACTATTCAATATCATGAGAGATGGGTTCCTTGTTGAACCACTACCATGAAACATGGGTCAATGAGTTTGGACTGAACTACACTCCGCTAACTCTCGATAGCAATATTATACCTTACACTGGAAAAATAATTCTCCTACTTATCAATTGATGAGCTAAGGCTCTTTAAGGAACAATGGTTCATAAGGCACAACACCTTTGTCAAAGGTTTTGGTAATGGTAATAACTGCTGCTAACCTTGGAGAAAACTCGTTGCCGCTTGAGCCGAGCAGCATCGGATGGGTGACCTCCCGGGACGGACCAGTGCTTCACCTCTGTGAGCATCACCTAGATGCAATGAGTGCTAAGTGGACCATTCAATATCATGAGAGGTGGGTTCTTGTTGAACCACTACTCATGAAACATGGGTCAATGAGTTTGACTCGAAACTACACGGTTGAATCCTGATAGCAATATCATAACCTTATCTTAGTAATTGCATTTGAGGTCATTGGAAAGTTACTCACAGGAATTTTTTTTTTTTTTATATATATATTTATGCCATCAATTGGTAGGTTATTTATTTATTTATATACATTTTATGCTATCAATTGGTAGGTTATTTAGTCAATGATGTTTGTGCAACAAAAATCTTAATAGAAAAGTGATCGTTTCAAAAATATTAATAATATATAATGTTATATAATATTATAAATAATATATTATATTATTATATATAATTAAAAATAATAATATATAATGTTATGTGATAGCTCGAACACATAAATCTCATATATCACATGAGCAAATATCGATTCTTAAGTATGGATCTAAGATGAAGAGTGGTTGTTAGTGGCAGATAAGGTATAAATCATATGAGCAATTATCAACTCCAAAGCAATATCTACAAATTTTATAGAGAGTTCTCTCCATCATATACATAAATTAAAAAACAAAAGTGTTCCAATGAAAAATGAGTGAAGGTTTATTTGGTAAAACATTTATTAAGTAGCTAATTAGTCAACCTAAAACCCTTTAGAATAGTGTAATAACACACATGGAATGTAAACTAATATAAAATCTTTGGGCCATTTTTGTAAATAAAATAGGCAATGAGGTGGACACATGGTAGAGGGAGAGAGAGAAACACCATAAACTCAAAGATATCTATAATTACGAAAAAATACTATGAACAACGAAAAATGTATATGAAGACAATAGGGTACATGTGAATTAACGAGGATGTGTAAAAATCAACAATTGTTTTTAAGACAAGTTAAAAAATACATCATGTATCTTTTTATTAGTTCCTGCTTCAAATATTTTAATTGTTCAAATTGATCATTTTTTAATCATAATAATATATTCCTATTTTTTACCTATTATTGGGGGCAATTTCTTCCTCAAATAAAAAGCACTAAATGTTTTCTTGATCCTAGTTAAGCTATATTCTAAATCCTAGGAAATTATTGAGTTAATGGAATATTTTACATTTGCCTTCATACAGAAATTCAAGAACAAGGTCCATGTAAATGGCCTACCAAAATTCATATTTATTATTGTCAAATGAATTATCATTATATAAAAATATGGAATTAATTAAAATGTTAATATTTTTTTAAAATTATAAATATTTTGGAGAACATAATCTAGATATTTTATACATTTTTTCTTGTCTTTTTAGATTAAAAATTAAATAATAATTTAAAAATTAATTAAATTTATAATATATATATGTTAATAAATTTCTTTTTTTAGATTTTAATATTTATATGATATAATATAATATAAATATTAAATATATATTATTCAATTTATTATATAAGTATATTTTTTATTATTTATATATCAATTTTTTTAATAATTAATTTAATTTTTTTGATATTTTATCTTAAATTTCACAATGATTTACATCTCAAATATTTTTTTTGATAGGTGAATGCTTTTGACTGAAGCTATGAACCAATGAGGCCACATTCAGGGGACCTCATCCCCGTCACTTCTCCTCCATCTCTCCTCTATTTCTCCTCCATCTCCTCTCTACTCTTGCTCCTTCATCTCCACTCCTCTCCTCACCTCCATCTCCTCTCCTCCATCACTCCTCTACCTCCTCTCTTCCTCCTCTCTCCCTCTCCTCCAACTCCTCTGTCTCCACTCCTCCACTCCTCTCCTCCATCTCCACTCCTCTCCTCTCCTCCTCCTTGCTCCTCTCTTCCTTGCTCGTCCTCACTTCTTCCTCACTCCTCTCTCTCCTCCAACCCTTCTCCAACTCTTTCCTCCACCACCCACATACTTGTTGTTATTCCACCTTTCTTCATGCAACAACCTGCCTTCTCCCCCCATCGTTGTCACCTATAGCCTTCTGCCACACCTCCACTCCTCCATCCTCTCTCCTTCACTATTGTTCCTCTCTACCAACATCACCAGTAGTCTACCAGGTGCCATCACATCCTCCTCGATCACTGGGAAACCATTCTCCATCGTACCTTCCAACTTTGACCCCTTAGCAGCACCACATCCTCCTCAATCATTGGGCAACCATTCTCCATCGTACCTTCCAACTTTGACCCCTCAGCAGCACTAGAACTTCCTTCGTCCTTTATCCTCCATCCTTCAGCCAGTGATCGATCGACCCACCAACCATTAGTGGGATTCAAACACCTAACATCAGTGAAACTATTGCTTGCAACTTACCATTGCACTGCGGGGTCATCCCCAATTTACATCTCAAATATTAATAATATAATATTTGTAAAATAAGAAACAAATAAATCTATAATTTTTTAAAATTAAATTTACCAAAATATTGAATACTAAATTTTTCAAAAGTAAAATTAAAAGTTACATATACACAAGTGAAATAAATATACTACAAAATAAAATAAACAATATAGATGTAAATAATAAGGGTTTGCATCAATTTAACATTTTTAAATAGGAAACTAAAAAACTTTAAATTTAAATTTCAAAATTCAAATCCATGTAAACAACACATGTTCCCTATCAAATTTTGAGCACATACATAGAGACAAACAAGTTTCAAACAATGTAATTTAGTGAGATCAAGTGTGTGAGTTGCAAATTTAGATTCAAAATTCAAGTCCAATTCTACATACATAGAGATCACTTAGATGACATTAGAAACAAATCAAAATAGTACACAATCAAATTCATAAATTGGTGATAATCATTAAATTTTTAAATTATAATGTATGAAAAAATATTTGTATAATAACATCTTCATTAAATTGAAAGTTAAATACTTAACCTTTTTATTACTTAACATATAATTTATTTATGGAGTGGAGAGGGAGCGGGAAGAGGAGTGGAGGGGATTTGAATTTTGAGGATGATTCTGGAGAGGATGGTGATGATTATGCAAACGCAGATGGTTTATGGCTAGGCTGGTTGTTTGTGTCGTTATGTGGGGTTGCTAAGGAGTGGAGCTAGTTGTTGTCTTTGGCCTAGGATGCGTTGTTGTGGGTCTATTTGCTACTTTCGTCCTTTTGGGAAGTTGTGGTTTGGTGCTGGCTATTGTCGTTTTCTTACTGGGGAGTTGTGTTTCAGGTCTAGCTACTACTTTCACCCTATGGCATTTTGCCTAGTTCTTCTTTGCTAGTTGTGTGGTTGGGTGCTTGTTCGGTTCTTCTTGTGGGCTTGCTTGTCTTGTTCCCTTTGCTAGTGGTCTTTTATGTGGCTCTTGCTTTGGCGTTGGGTGGGGTTTTTGGGGTGCCTATAGTGGGTTTGATAGTGGAGAGATTCTAGCATTTTTTAGACCCTGACTGGCATGTAGGGTCGGATGTTTCTTTTAATGGTTTTGTCTTCTCTCTTCTATTTCCACATGCGGTTTCTCCTAGCCTTGTCCTTCTTTTCGAGGGTTCTAGATCTCTTTATGGGAGCTTTCTTTGAGTGTGGCTTTGGGGTTGTGCTTTCATGGGGCTTCCTCTTTGTTGCAAGTTGTGGGTTTTGGTTTGCCTTTGGTGGAGGTGTTTGTGGAGAGTTTTTAGATGTTTTAGACCTTGACTGGCATGTAAGGTCGGAGGTTGTTCTTCATGGTCTTTCCTTCTCTATATTCTCTCTACTTGGGGGCTTTCCTTTCCTTGTCTATATTCTCTCTACTCGGGGGCTTTTCTTTTGAGTCCCAATGGCTTGCTTTGGTGCTTCTATGGGACTTCCTCTTTGTTGCAAGTTGTGGGTTTTGGTTTGCCTTTAGTGGAGTTGTCTGTGGAGAGTTTTTGGCATGTTTTAGACCCTAACTGGCATGTAGGGTTGGAGGTTGTTCTTCATGGTCTTTCCTTCTCTCTAATGTCTCTTCTTGGGGGCCTTCCTTGCCCTATCCTGCTTCTCTTGAATCCAAGTGGCTTTTCTTTGGTGCCTCTCTTGTTGTCTAGGATTTTCCTAGAGGTTGTCTTCTTGGATGGGCTTTGTTCTCTCATCTCTCAAATGTTCTTGGTGTAGTTAGGTGTTGCTATTGCTCTATGTTTGGTTTTGAAGCTGTTGGTTAGTTTTTTCGGCAAGTTTTTTCTGTTATCCTAATTTTTTTTCATGCTTAAGGGAGTCTTGGTTTCCCTTTCTTTTGATGGGTGTTCCTCTTTTGAGGTGGACAATGTGTTGGCTAGTTTGTGGGTTTCTCTTCTTTCATGGGATTTTAAGGGTGTTATTTCCACCCTTGGTTTGGATTTGACAGGGCTACTTATTTTGTTCATCTTGAAGACCTTGATGTTGTTGGTTCCCATAATTACTATGTTAGCTCTTTTTGCTAGATTGTTGGATTTCTTCTGTGTCCTACAATTGGTGTCTCCTAGTGAGGTGGAGACCTCTCCTATTGAGGTGGAGACGGGTGTTGTTGGTGTGGTGATTTGTTCACACTTCTTCTGTGAGTTTTCTCTAGTGTATCTTCTATTAAGGTGGAGGCCATTCCTATGGAGGTGGAATGTGGTTTGGCTGGAGTTCCTCTGCAGTGGTAGCTTGGGTTTCCATGGTGAATACTCCTATAGAGGTGGAGAGGGGGTGTTGATGGCCTCTAGTTTTTTGAATAATTTATTTTTTCATGATTTGGCTATTTCATCCAATGGCTTGGAGACTTGGATGGGTGTTGTTGCTAAGTGTTATGTTGTTGTTTAGCTGTCTCAGGTAGTTCTTTGGTCTTCCTAAGCGACTGGTTTGTTGTTGCGTGGCTGATGCAGGCAATGTCTAAGGGTTCAAGGTCCCTACCAAAACCTAGTTGTAAAGGGTTTAAGGCCCCTTCAAAACCTTTGGGTTCAAGGTCCCTATAAAAACTTGGTTTTATTGGGTTTTCGATTCCCTTCAAAACCATTTTTTCAACTTGGTTTTGTTGTTGGTTTGGCTTGTCTTGTTGATCCTTTGAAGTGTTATTGTTGTTTTGTTGATGGTTGCTCATTGCTTTTTCTTTTGGCAGCATGATCGTCCATGTTTGGGTTTCAAGTCCCTTTAAAACTTGTTTGTAAATGGTTTTGGGTCCATTCAAAACCTACTTTTCCCATATAATTTATTTTTTCATATTTACTTAACCTTTTTATTACAGTAATAGTTTTATTTATTTAATTAATTAACCTAAAAAGAAATTATAAAAGAAATCTCCTTAAATTGTAATACCAAACTTATTTAACTCTAACCCTAATGTAATTATAACCTTATCCCTAATAAATTCCTAACGCTAAGGCTAATTCTAATTTACCATTTATTGAACTCTAACCTTAACTTTGAACCCTAATTAAATCATAACCTTAATTGGACCTTGACCTTAACCATAACTGAACAATAACCATAATTAAACTCAAAAATTTAGCCTAACTAAATCTTAACATAGAAATAATAGACATTATTGTTCACAAAACAAAAGGTTTGTTATTTATAGGCCTGTTCATACAAAGGAAAATAATTATGTATACAAAAAATGCAAAAAAATAGTTATACATAAGTGATCAAAGGGTTTTCATATTTGACAACATTTAAATCACCTTTCCTCATCATTGTTAAAAAATAAAACAAAACTAAAATGGTTGTCAGTTCTTCTTCACTTCAAAGAACAAAATCACCCTGCCAGCATTTGGCAGGAACTTCATAGCAACGCGGCCTTATTTTATATTGTTACATTTATATATTATATTAAACTATATATAAATATATTAATATTTATTAACTTGCAAGTATATGCTCTTTAGCTCTATTATATTATTATAATATTATATAATATTATTATTTATATATTATTTAATAAATCTAATATGTTATATAATATTATACATTTTTTTTTTGGTTGGTAAACACTTTTGACTAGAGATATGAACTAGTGAGGCCACATTTGGAGGACCTCATCCCCAACATCTTTCTCCTCCTCCATAAGTCTCCTCCTTTTTCCTCCTCCCTCGGCCTCCTTACTCCTCTCCCCCTTCCTCCTCTCCTCCTTTCTTCCTCTTCTTCTCCTCCTCTCTTTTACTTCTCCTTCTTAATCTTACTCCTCCTCTCCTCCTTTTTTACTCCTCTTCCTACATCCTTTTGCCTCTTTTTTTCTAGCTCTACCTTCACCCCCACATCTCCTTTCGTCCCCTACCACTGACACCTACAGCCGCCTACTGTTGTCTCTCCAAGCCAACCTCCTCCCTGCTCAATGTCGCCACTCCTCCATCATTACTCCTCCTACCATCCTCCACCAGCAATCAACCGAGCACCTACACCATCCACGATTGTGGAACTACCAATCTCCACCACACCTTTCTACCACCTTTGACCCCAATCTCCACCGCACCTTTCTACCACCTTTGACCCCAATCTCCACCACACCTTTCTACCACCTTTGACCCCAATCTCCACCACACCTTTCTACCACCTTTGACTGCCCAACCAAATCAGGTCGTCCACCATCCTCCATTCCCTGTCCTCTTACCAACGATCATTCGTCCTCCCTACACCAATGAATATCCCACCAACCACTGTGGGATTCGAACTTGAGGCAGTTCAACTACTGCCCTTGCAACTTAATAGTTGCACTGCGGGGTCAACCCCTATATTATATAATAGTATATTATTTATTATATTTATTTTTAAATTATGTCATATTTAAATAATTTATTAATATTTATATATAAATTATCTATATGTTTATATTAGATATTATATTATATACTATATAATATATATTAGATTATATTTATATATTATAAATTATACAATATATAAATAATAATATAATATACATAATATGGTTGACCCTACAATGCAATGGTTAAGTCACAAGGGCAGCAGTTGGGCTGTCTAAGGTTCGAATCCCACAACTTGCTCCAGTGGAACGAAAGATTAAAGTCAGTTTCGACACCATCAGGTTGCAAGGCTGTGGTTGGTTTCAAGGTGTTGCCCTTAACAACGATTTACCAAACAATATATATATATATATACATTTAATATGTATATATTATTTATTATATTTATACTTTAGTCACAAATAAGATTTACATTTTTAAAAACTTGATAAAATTCCTTCTAATAACAAAATTATACATGTTATTTTAAATCAAAGTAAATTATTTTAAATGAAAAATAATTTTATATTTTATAAGAAAATACAACCTTAAACTTTTTTTGAGTACTATGGAAAATAACAAATGTATTTTTATAAAAAGATTAAAAATAAACAACTAAATATGACAAATCTTATTAATAAAATAAGATTATTTGCACTTTTTTATAAAGTGTTGTAGAAAAGTTCAACGAACAACTATACATTTTTTAACATGTTTTCATGTTTCTATTAAGGGAGAGGAGCCTATAGTGGGCCACCCTAACTTTGGGCTTCTCAAAGTCCTATGCGAAAATTTAAAATCACTCCCAAATTTGTACAACTTATTTGGCAGGTCCCCTACTTATAAAAATTGGTTTCAAGGCCACATCATCAAATATGATGCCACATTAGCATGCTTTTTATCAAGGTATCCAAAAAGGCCCAAAAAAAAGGTGAGACCAATAGTGGGCCACTAAGTCATGTATTCTTGGTGCACTGATGTGGCATCACATGATTTGTTAGTTTATGTACTTTATGGATAAAAGTGTTTTGCAATTGAATATTAAGTGTAAGTTTTTTGGATATCAAATCTACCTACTATGGGGCCCACTCAGGTCTACTTTTATACCCACCATTGGACCCCTACCCACTATGGGCCCCTTTCCCTTATGTAGCATTATTAAAATCTATGCACAAATAATATTGTGCACATATTACCTATGTGTATGAGAAAGGGTGGAGTTTGTCAATAAAATTTTAAAACTGGTGAATGAAAAACTAAAATAAACAGTAACGATGATAGAGAAGAAATCAAACGGTCATCACACTTTAAATTGTCTTGTCCCGTTGATCGCAAAAATGAACTGGGCTCTGTTCAAATAGCAAACAACTTTCATATATGGTATGGATTAAAATGAAAAGAAACATAAACAAAATTCTACTTTCATACAAGGTTAAAACGTGAAGCTAAAGAAAAGAAACTCCACTTGTGAATGGTAATTGAGTGCACATCTTTCAATTAAATAATTCATTTTTTATATTTATAATAATAGAAACATGCTTCCAAATGTCATCATTATGATGGCATGATGGATGGAAAGTTGTCCATTTGGTCTAACATGGAGAAGATTTGGCATGAGCAGCATTAAAGACACATGGTAAAGGAGGAATTTAAGGGTAATGGGATTGTGGAAAAAAATTACATGCATGAAAGGATATGGCAAGGGCATGTGTAGAGGCAGGTGGCCATCGTTGAGAAGAGGGTTGAGAACTAACTCAAAGGGTGGCATATTTTATGGTCCCCTTGTTTGTTATCCCAATAGATGGTAAATAGTTAATCGGCACTCAATCTAGTACAATTCAAAATGCAAGGGATGCATGCACATGGTTGGGACAATTTACATTCACATGCTACAAAACTCAATTCTATCTGGTGATGCTTTACAGAAAGACAATACCTTAGAAGAGTGAATGGTAGACTTGGTAAGCATAGCTATGATTCTCAATTTACTACATAGTAATTTTACTATAGTAATGGTAGTAGGTACCTATTAGTGCTTCTGATAATTGAATTGTTCTTACAAAGTTTTGACGAAAAAAATAAAGGGAAAGTTGAGGAGGCTTAAGATTCTACTAAAGGAAAAGCTTATAACGCTGGGTAGAAAATCAAGGAAGGTACTCATGACATCGTTGGGGTGGGTTAACACATTTCATCTATTCACCTTAAAAAGTTTTAGTCGATATCTCTTCAACAAATATGATGTCAAATTGTCACATTGCTAAGGTATATGGCTTGGTAGTTGGATTTGGTGATGGTTTGGATAACATTTTCATTGTGTTGAACAAATATTTTAATGATATGGATCCAAAATAATGTAACATATTCAAGATTATAGTTCTCACTATATACATGAAACCTATTATGTCTCCCTAATGTTACTAAGTGGCCGGCAATTACTTGCAAGGAAGAGATCGAGTATATAGAGAAAACTTAGTGAGTTGAGGATTTACTTTTACATTGTTTTGTAACTTGTGATTGGGTTTTTACAATTGGAAAAACCTTGAAAGCTTGATTTTTGTTTGTGGCATCAGGTTGAGGATCTACAGTAGAAGGATTTTACTAAAGAAATTCAACTTGAAATTTACATACACTATCTGCGTGTAGAGTTTGTTGAAAGCAAAATAAGAAAGATGAAGAGATGGTTGTGGTGTAACTACTACTTTGTCACTTTAGAATCTAGAGCAACATTTTTTCAAAATATGAAGCCGAGTTTGAACAATTCCACTAAAGGTAAAGTTTATGACACTGGTAAAGGTGAAAAATAGTAAGGAAAGAGGCACAGATAACGGGAAATGTGAAAAATGGAAGGAAAGAAGAATGGTCACAATTTGAATGATCGTCTTGCATCTCTTGTCCGAAAATCCATGTCTTCCATAGACAAGATGAGGTTCGTGAATCTCAAATAGGATACATCTTCAGTGTAATTACAAGTGAATTAGAAGGGAGAAGTTTTGGTTGTGATATGGTATAATATATTAGAATATTATGGTAATATTGAAGGACACATTTATAAAATAAGATAATTTGTAATTGATTTCAAATGATGTTTAATTTTGTATTAAATTTAATAATGTATTTGAGCATTGTTTAGTAAGAGAGAATTGATATTTGCATGACATAATAAAAAAGTAGTTGATTCATGATGTTTAATGTCATTTTTATAAGTTGGCATGTAGCTTATTTAGTTACTATTATTACCATCTAAAGTAGACAATGCTTTTAATTTAAATGGAGCTTTGTGACAATAGGCTAAAAATGACCCTTTTTTCTAGAAGGATGTTTTCTCACTACATATAATGTGTTGTTGAATATAGGTTATCAACTCCATGTCATCAAAGAAGAGATTAGATGTGAGGATTGTAGGTTTTCCTAAAAAGAGAGGGTTGGCAAGGATTGAGTGGTGGACCATTTGGTTTGAGTTATTCAATTTCTTCCATAGGTTCCATGTAGAAACATAACCATTGATGTAATGTACAACATTGTGCATAACCCCTATTTTTGACCAATCATCATTGTCAATGTGAGGTACTTCCTAATCAAGCCATTAATGTTTATAGAGTATCTATATTGTCACTCATACTTGCAGTGGTGCAAATGAGTAATATTGGGTAGTCATAATGAAGAATTAATATGATGTAGGAAATGAATGGAAGAGAAACATCCCTTATATTTACCAATGATCTTGTGCATCCAAAAGCTTCTCCAATGCCTCTTCATTGTAGGTTATGAATCTATTATGTATACATAAAGTGTAGTTACATGTAGGTTGTGAACAATGTTATGAATCTTCCAATGGTAACCTTGCCTTGGATGAAAAGGTATGAGTCCAAGCATAGTGATAAGCAATTCTGGAAACTTGGTAGTTGGGAAACTAAGTTGAATGATCATATCAAATAGTTCTACTTGGCACCTTATTCAAAAGGGCTTCATGCTGCCAAGGCTCAAACTAAAATAAATTAAGTTCCTAGTTTTATTGTCATTCTACAAGTCTTATAGGCAACCACAAAGATTTGCAACTATATGAGAAAGGTTATCCTCCATGAACTATTTTAGGAAAAGACTATAGTTGTTGACTAGATTCGATGTTGATCAATCCTACTATACCAAGAAAGTGAAATAATGGATGTTGACTAGACCTATTATCATGGTATGTTATAAGATAAAGAGCATCTTTGTGTATTTTTACCTATTTGATGTGTAGTTTTTTGAAATGTGTAGCATTAATAAGAAAGAGAATAGGAAAGGTCATTGCATGTATGCCCTTTATGGTATATTCCTTAATTGGGTTAATTTATAATGCCTAGGCCAATTAATAAAATTAGCTATATAACTAGGTCCAAACTACAAGTTTTGAATCTCTTCCAAGACTGTACATGCAATTGATTTGAACCTAAAAATCCTAAAAGTAATAGAGAAAACACTTCTCAAAATAAATAGTTGTATTGATGCAAATAATAGATGATTGCATAGAGGGGTAAAATCCTATGTATTATGTCAAAGTCATTCCCTATGTGAGATTAATCGAACTTCTTTGGCCCATCAACAATTTAAATTGTCAACCAAGTAATGTAAGACCATTATGCTTATCCTGCCTGTCCACTTTGCATCTATTGTCAACAAAAATGACTATGTTGTCGCTGGATTTCTATTGCCTATGATAGCTCTATGACGTATAAGACTCGAAAGCTATTAGATGAACCTTTAAATTCGAAAGCAAGTATATTCATTGTAACCAGTGCTAAAATTATCAAGGTTAGGAAGCAAAGCATATAAATCCAACCCTAATAAACAATGAAGCACAAATAAGCATAAAGACATAAAACATGAAACAATATTACCAAAGAGTCTTCATACCACCATTGATTCACCTTCATTGCACTTCTCCATTTTGCTTGAATGTACTTAATACTCTCATATTTTGAGTATGCAAATCTAGGCCTAATGACAATGACAAAGTGAAATATTGAAGATTCTAATCGACAATGGATGCACTTGACTTGATGTTGATAGATTTGATAGTAAGATAGCAAGGTAGCATAAGCTTGTGTAGGGTGGTCTCCAAATGGCAATGAAAAGGTCTTTTATAGGAAAGACAATTTTGAATGAAGGGCTAAGATTAAATGTCAATAATCAATGGCCAAGAATGAAAGATATAGCATGGAATAGGGTTGGGGAAAATGATAAGGATTGACGGTCAAGATTAAATTATAAATAATTTAATCAAGGATGGAGGTTAATTGAGACATGGATAGACAAGGATCGACATGGATAAAGAGGTGAGAGGAAATTAAATAATAATAAAATTATTTAATCTAGGTGTCCAATGAATAATTAAATAATTAAAATAATTATTTAATTATAGAAGAATGTGACAAAAGGAATCTTTTGAATTAAATAATGATTTAATTCAAAATTCAAGAGAGTGGACCAATTAAATAAATTAAAATTTATTTAATTTAGGAGAGAAGAGGCTAATGAATAATTAAATAATTAAAATAATTATTTAATTATAGTGGAAAGTGGTATAAAAATTAAATAAATAAGAATTTTTTTATTTTTAGAAAGAAAGGGACTTAATTAGTGACGTAATTAAATAAAATTTATTTAATTAATCAAGGAGGAATAAAGATAGAAATGAATTAATTAAATAATTAAAATAATTTAATTAATAGAAGACTTATGACTTTAGAAAATAATTAAGTAATTAACGATTATTTAATTATCAAAGACAAAAGAGGAAATGATGGAGAATTTAGAATTCGTGGGCCTAGGACAATTTTTAGTGTCTACATTCATTACTTCTAGCGGTGCCTTGTCTGATGATCTACCATTTTATTTATGCAAAACTTGATTAGTAATAACTACTCCTTGCCCGCAAAGGTTGCATCCTAGCTACTCCTTGCCACCTTTGTATGGCTATTTCGCCGGCACATTTCTTTGTTACATTATCACCTAGTTTTTGATCCACTACATATCATTTATATCCAGTTGTATGAGATATTATGTGCAATACTTATCAACACTGAAGACACAAAGATCAACAAAATTCTAATTTAGACTTTAGAGGCACTACTACACTTTGTTTTCAACCAAGTTTGTTTCTACTCTTTTATCCTTTGATTGTTATGTATCCTCTTGTGAATATTTTTTCTGATTCTTAGCATAAACTTTGCTATTTTATGGTCATATTCTTGCATTTTTCCACAAAAAAGCATGCTACATTCATGAAAATATGTTTTTCCACTCTACTTAGTGCATAAAAAATTATCTTAACTATTTATTCGATGTCCAAATCAAGAGATTCACAGACTTTACATAGTTGCAATTCACAGTAATAGACAGGCCTATCATAAACATGTTGAACCAAATTTAAAGAGGTAATCCTCCACAATCATTGGTTGGCTTGGCCTTACCAAATTAATCATTCCCTTTTATATCAACCCACACTGGTTTTTAAATATTTGCTTTTGTACCTTCTTGTTTGCTTTACTCTATTGGATATTTTCAAAGAAAAGGGTAATAATTGTGTGTCGAACTAGAAGCAATTACCTTGCATAAACACCAAATTTCTTCTACAATTCCTCCCCCTCAATCTTCTTGATTTATCTTGATGCCCTAATATAAACATGTGTTTGAGTTTCATTTACATAGCACAACAACAAAATCTCTTTAGAGAACTGAATGAAACATAGAGGCCTAGATGGCATTATTGGAGCTATAAAATAGAAGCCCCAAACAAATTAGGACCTCAAGTTGATGTGGCTTGGAACATAAAGAGGCTTGGAAATTTTCAAACTAACTTTCATCATGTTATAGGCAGAATTCAAGTTTAAAGCCAATGGATAGCTTGAAATTTGTAAAGCTCCTATCATTCTAGAGTATTTAATTGAGCACCTGGATGGTAAGACCCCCTACGATAGGGGAGTTTTTTTTCATATGGAATCAATTCCATAAGCAGCAAAATTATCATGCATACGCACCCACTAACAACACAAGATACAACCTCTAATATGAAGAGTGGCTTAAGCACCACTAGACTAGAGCATATCAACTAAAGAGAAATATACTACAAAAAATGCCTCCAACATGGCATGCCTTGTGTATGATTCCACACTTTGCACATATTTATCAAGACATTTTCCACTACAACATCAAACAAAAATCCCCTTTCTATTATGATTTGATAGATGTTTGTACCCTCTTTGAAAGCTCTCATTTTGCCACAAGTTGAGAGAACACTGGAAAAGGTCATGGAGTTTGGCTTGACACCTACCAATTTCCCAAGAGGAAGTACAATAGAGCTGCATCAAAAAAAAATTTAACAAGGTTAAATAAACAAACAAACCCGCACCACACAATCTTATCTTCAAGTACATCCGACTACAATATTTCTCTTATCCCTCTCTTCCCTTAAGATTGTTTCCCCAAAAAACTATCTCCAAGCATCCCTAGAGCCCCCATTTAAAAAGAAAACCACCCACTAAAATAGAAATCTAGGCAGTCCCCATAACAAATCTACAATAGAGGATTCTTATATACATCAAAAGAGAAAATGGATAGTTAGTGGCGAACTTGACATAAAAAAGGGAAATCACATCACCTTGCAAAAAATATCCAATTAAATAACATGCAAAATATATGACATAGACCTTGTAAAATCTTTTGATTATGTATACAAAATGAATTTTAATTGATATTGTTTTGAAGAATATTTCAGTTTTCACAAAAAAAAATCATTCTATTGAGAAAAATAGTCATATGCCAAATTATTGACTACATACCTCAATTTCTTTCTTTGCAGCAATAAGAGTCTTCTTCTTCTTGCTAATATCTCAGTCGTAGTGCTACTAATACCAAATACAAAAAAGGAGCAACATCGACCTGAACAATAGCACTCTTAACCACAGTTTGTGTCCTGACAATCTCGTTGTTGGATGCATTGTAAACCACATCCAACATATGTGTTTTCCTCGTAAAAACCTTTGAACCCCATGATTAGTTACCTATGTCCAACCTCATAGCTCTCCATTTCACATTTCCTCCTCTCACACATACCCTTCTAATTGTCTTGTTGCTTTCCAATTTTGTCATTGCAGGTTGTCTTCCCAACGCATACCTAGATGCCCCAAACAAAATCTAATCTTTGAAATTTCAACTCAAAAATCCAATTATAGAGACATTTGATATTTCCACATGTAAACACTTTGGAACATTTACATGAGATTTAAAGGGTAAACATGGGACTTACTTTCGCTTATTTCTTCATTAATTCTTCTTCCCCCCATTGCATGTCTCTTGTGCATTGAATCCCATGAGATACCTACATCCATGCAGTATTACATCTCAAATTTGTGTTCATTAATGAAAAAATCTAATACAAGGAAAAAATTTAACCCAATAAAACTAATCAATTTAGGGAAAAAAATGAAAATGGGAAAGGAGGTGATTAAGCAAGGAGTCTTACCCAAGCAATCAAACAAATAGTGAAGGTGAAAGTATTTAGAAATAGGGCTACGCAGTGTCTGTGTGTTTTATTGTTCAAATTTTTTCTACATTGTGGGTTATTTTTTTTGTTTGAACATGGTTGCAATTCCACTTGGTATAAGATTTATGTGATACATGCTCTCTATATTCTGCTAATTAGTTTTGCTATACAATTCATAGTTTTTGAGTCATAATTTTTGCAAGCAATGCTTTTGGAGTTGAACTTGCAGCTTCAGGAAGGTGATTGGGTCAACCACAGAAGCTCCCCAATTCAAGTTTTTTGTGAGCAATAAACTAATAAAATAGGTTATTGAAGAAAATTTCAGAACCTACTATCAATTCTTGAACTGTTGAAACCTTGTGATCTTAAATATCAATTAATTGCAAGGGTCAATGGATACAAAAATTTCCCTGATTTCCCTAATTGACCTTCCACAACTCTTCTATTATTTCCTTTGAATTGTCACTACTTTCCCTAATTGACTTTCCACAATTCTTCTAAGATGTGTAGATAGTCACGTTAATCATCAAAGCTTGCGCCTCTCCGACAATCTTGTGGGAAATTCAGCAAGTGGGGGATCAATTTACGCCTCACTGAATACCTTTGAGATTTTTATAGAAAGTCAGCTCTTCTTTGATTTTAGGGAAAAGATAGAAAGAAATGTGAATATAAAGCATAAAAATGGTGATGTGCCAAAGGTTTTACAACATTTTAACTTGATCGTTCTCCTATGAATGATATAATAAACACAAAATGCTACAACCCTTCATTGTTGGGAAGAGAACAAGCAACAAAGGCTAAATACAAGCACAGTGCAGTCTTTCAAACCTCCTTGTCGAAAGTGCTCATTAAGGTCCGATCAAGCATAAAATTTCCAAAAGTTAATAGAAAAATATTCAGAAATTGCATAGACTCTTCCTCCTTTTACAAAATAATATAAAAAAATAGCAACCCTTAAAGAAAATTGAGAAGTTCAACAGACATAATCTAATTTCCGTGAGTTATCATTATGTCATAGAAGCCTACAACATGGAAATCAACTACTCAAGTTATCAAACTAAACTTAAACAATGCTTTTATTCTTGAACGAAACATAAAGAAAGAAATTGACAAAGGCAATAACATGCACAATTTAAAAGATTTCTCCCAAACAGTTCGCACTTTAATATCAAATGAACTTAAAAAATAAAGGTCAGATGCCAATCTGATAATAGTTTGAGTTAAAACAATATAACATGCCAGAGAAAAGTAGTATTATGCCAACTTTAAACTTCTAAAAATGTCTCTATAACTAAGGAAAACTAAAAGAACTTCTTTTTCCAAAAAAAAGGAACTCCTTCCTTTTGTCGTCACCTACTATTTATAGCTAAAAAAAGAGAATCGTCGCCAACGTCCCAAAAGTAAATACTGCCAGATGCCAGCGTCTGATAGCTCACAATATGATCGTAGATCTTTGGTTAGGTCATGGAAATCTTTGCTCATTAATTCTCAACTGCCTCATTTGTGTCATTTAGATATTTAGCAAAGATTGCTATCTAAAAACAATCAGATCCTAGAAAATAGCCTGGAAAAATCTGGTTGACCAACCACATAGATCGATGGCCCTTACTCAAAGGTTCCAGCCTGAAAACAAGGAAAAACCAACATGCCCTGACAAACTCCAAAAAGAGGTTGCTCCTTTAAAGCACAACCTTCCCAAAGCGAAGAGATGATGTGTCGAGTGGGCAGGGAATCTCAGATTTATGAAAATAGCCTCTGAGAAAATCCCCACTAAGCTGACACATGCCATGGCTTTCTCCCTAAAGGAAGATGATAAAAAAAAGCTGCATAGCCACCACGTGGTGCATTGTGCACCTTTTAGAACAACTTTTTCTTTAAGCGCAAACACATCCCAAAGCCAAAAAACATATAAAAGTTGAAAATCAAAAGAAGATTAAGGAAAAATTGCTTCACAAGTCACATTCACACTAAAATCACCTTTAAGCCCAATTTTCATTCTAGGAAATGCCCTTATTAATAGTCTCTCAATTAACTACAACCAATTGGACATGCTGGAGTTGGTGGCATTGGTCGTGACAGTCTTGGAGTGGTGGTGTTTTTCTTTTCTATGTATCGTGGTTTGCAAACTAATAATCTCATGGAGGCTAGTGCTATTCTTATGGCGATTGAGCATGCGGTTGGCCTTGGATGGCGGTGGATTGTCTGTGAGTCTGATTCTCAGGTGGTTATTGAGTTGTTGCATAAGCGACAGTTGGAGGATGTGAATTGGCAGCTAGCTGTGGTCGTCAAGCAGATTATATCTATGTGTGCTTCTCTTGAGTCCATTGTCTTCCGCCATATTCCGCGGGAGTGGAATAGGGTGGTTGATGGGTTGGCTAGATGGGCGACGGAGAAGACTGATTCCTGGTTTGTGGATGGTTGGGGCAATCTTCCTAATGACATGGCCCCTGTTCTTGAGGAGTGGGTTGCTGAGGATATGAGGTGCTTCTTGGGTGTGAATTGATTCCTGTTATGTTGGCCCCTTGTGGGTTTGTTCCTCTGATCCTTGTATTGTTTTGCTGATTCTGTTTCAATAAAGTTTTTACCCTCCTTTTTTTTTAAAAAAAAAAAAATTAACTACAACCAAAATAAATAAAATTTCTTTCATTTTTATTTAAGTGAAATTTATATTTAATTGTAAATATAATTATAGAGGTTTATTGTGAAAACAAGAGAAAATTGCAAGAATTTTCAAGCAAAGGACCCTTTCTTTCAATTGACTAACCAAAAGTCTATCATAGTCCATATTAATATAATAGTTAAACAAATTATTCAATAAAATTTCCATACAATAAATTAAGACTATCAAAAAAATTGACCTATTGTTGGCTAATGAGTAAAACAGACAAATTGTACAAGGATTAAAAGGTCCATGTATTCTTCTTTCCAATGTGTCATCTGCGCATTTTAGTCTTTAGTGCAATAATTTTGATATTTGGCTCCATGGTGATTAATATTTTGTAAGTTTGTTGGTGTTTCCTTAGTGCTTTCTTTTATTTGAAATTGTTGTCTATTTTATTTTCCCTAAGAAACTCATCATAGTACCCCCTATATTAATTGTTAAGTTGATGAGTGGTTAGAAGTTGTCCCTCTTCCTGTTGTCATTTACTATGGTGTATGGTGCATGGTGCATGGATTTTTGTGGAAGGAGCACAACCTCCCCATCCCTTCCGAACATGAGTATATTCACTTTTTTCTCCTTGGTGGTATGCTTGGTTGCAACGAAATTTAATGGACAAAGAGAAGCCAAAAAGTTTAAACAAAAAGGGTAATAATAATGAGAATCTTGTTGCCAAACAAAACATTAAGAATGTAAACAATACCTAGAGTGCAATGTATTAGATGGTTCATTTAAAGACAAGACTTGATAGATGGTTGTTACAAACGATGTGTATAAAATCATATATTCATGTATATCCATCAGGTTTACAATTTAGTGCTAAATATTTATTCTCATATTATCTTCTTCGTTATTCTCTTTGTATCACTCAAATATCTTCCACTTTTCTCTCTCTAATATAGATTCTAAATACCTTTTATTTTATTTCCTTTTATAATGTTTAAGATTATCTCTTTCTTTATGATATTTATTCCCTATATATTTTATTTAAGCATATTATAGTGAATTTAAGGTTTTTTAAGTGCTACACAACACATATTTTGATTAAAAAATGACCTTACTAATACATTAGTATATTCGTATTAATTATTATATATATATATATTTTTTAAGGTCTTAATATAATTGCATATCAACAAATTATGGCATATGTTTGTGTTATGTTTGACTCATGGTTTTCTCCTTATGTATACTCATTTTATCCCCTCTGTATATTTCCCTATATACCTTATTAGTCATTTATCCATCCCTATTATATGAAGACCTTTTATTTATGTAATTAATATTTAACAAGCATGTATTAACATTTCCTTACATTTCACTTAAGTAGAGAGATAGTGTTTCCCCACCATGTCTATTTCCTTATTTGATACTTATATAATCTTTTAATTCACTCATGTCAAGAAATGACTAAACATATATATACTCATGGTATCCTTCAACTATCCAGCGAAGATACATTGAAAGTATGCAAAGCCCCTTCATCCCAATGGATGCATAAGTCATGGTAACAGAGTCATGCTCATCTGTAAATAAACTAGAATGCCTTGGAATTGATGTCCAAAATCTCACTTCAACTATCACAAACAGATGCCATGAAATTGTACATAAATTCAATCCTGTATACCAAAAAATGCCTCTTTTGGAAGATTTGGATATTGAAAAGCTTCAAGAGACATTGTCATCATTCTAAGACAATTGCACTAAATTTGAGGGGATGTGCACTTTCCTTAGGGAACCATATTATGATCACCACTATAAAAATTATGGAACCCCCTCTAGATCATCCATGCATATGAGATGTACCTACAAAATATGTGATCACTTACTTAAACTTCTTACTATGTAACCCATCTACACCTATATATGTGTATAATATTAAGTGACTAGAGAGGATTCTATTTTGGTACTATGTAACCTATGTATACATATCCGTGTAAACTTTATCTATAACAAATAAATGATTCTCTTTTAAAGTACTTGATCTTGACCTTAAGAATTGCTTATCCTATTATTTTAATGTTGTAATGTGATACTTGCAAAAACAAAAAGATAGTATACCATAATTTCCTAACTTGTTATTGTATATGTGTTTCTTATAAAATAAACTGTAAATGACTTGGAAAAAATAAATATTAAATAAAATTAATCCACACTAAAAAAATATTTTACACTTGATATTAGAGTTCATGATATATAATTCAAACAACATGGATTTAAAAACAATCCTACATTCAACTTTATGGTTTTTACTTCCACATCAAATATCCCTTTCTATTTACTCTCACACTATATTGTCTTTATGGAAATCAATAGATAGATATCAAATATTCTCTTAAGGAGATACAATGTCATAGTTTCCTTTTTTAACCTTAGTTATTTTTTCATAACTATTTATTTTCAAACACAATGATCCCACACAATACAAATGTTTTGATTATATTGGAAAAGTAGGCTTTGAAGGGACCCAAAACCCTTTGCATCACATTAGACCAAAATGTTGATAGAATAGATAAAAACACTAAAGCATAAGCAGCAGCCAATAGAACACCAACAACCAAAAAACAACAACCTTGCAGTAAAAAACAATAGAAACACAACAATTATTTAAAGTTTTTCAAGGTGTTGGCCACCTCTATCTCCTAGTTGTAATGCAAATTTACCATGTCCAAGAGCTCTTTCTTTTCATCTTCAAAGGACTTCCTAAGATTCCCCCTTGTTTGAGTGCACGGTCCTCTAGCCTCATCTTTCATGGTCTTCTTCCCCTTACCTTTAGAGGTATAGTCAACACAATACAAATGTTTGTTTGCTATCTTTAGTAGAATAATTAGTGGCCTTCAATGTTTATTTATGCTTACAAAAAAACCCTTCAAAAAATAAACAGACATTTGTGGGAGAAAATATTATATTATTTTGATTTTTTTTGTTTTATGCACATGTTTTAACAATTAGCCTACCAAAATTGTTATCCTTTTCCAAACAAAAGACTAACAAAACCCTTGTAATTTGAGCTTACCATTGTGTATGTTAGATTTATGCAATCAAATTGAAAACAAAAACACACAATTGATAGAACTTTAAACTAAAGAAAGTTGAAATGTAATTGAAATAAAACAGAAATTTCTTCAGAAGCATTCCATCTTTCTCTATCTCCAGAGATTTGTTCGAAGCTACTGCTCTCAGATTGTATAAGCTCGGCTTCTCCAAATGGATGTCTGCAAAATGAGTATGCAAAGGAAATTCTATCCTAGATGCTGGTGAAAGTGAAAATGCTGACGGATATGGACAAGGGCTGTGAATTATGCACAGGGGCTGTAAATGGAGTATGCCATGATATGAAATAGATATGCCATGATTCTATACTATGTTATGCTCCTTGAACACTATGAATGCTAAAAGGCTTATGCAAATTGACTATAATTTTCCTATTGAAAGCTTCTATATCAATTCAAAGACCCGGCAGTCTTATTTATAGGTTTTCTCAGGCAAAATCCTGGCTGGCAAGGATCAACGGCTATGAAGTTATCTAGTAAAATTGAAAGGTGAGAGATGGAGAGGTTGAGAAGAAGATGGAAGAGGTTGAGAGGTTGGAGAGAAGGATGGATACCTGTCTTCAACCCACGGGAACAAGCCTGCACAGAAACAGAGGAATTTAATTTTTCTGTTTTGGCAGTTTGTTTCACGGCTGTTGAAGATAATCCCCAAATTAAATAAATAAATTTATTTAATTTTATTTTTTATTTTTGCACTATGGAAGATTTAATTAAATATTTTGTAATATTTAATTGTAATGTGACTTTAGAAGAATTAATTAAATATTTTAGAAATATTTAATTGTGAAAGGATTTTAGAAGAATATATTTAAAAGAGAGGAATATTTAATCTTTATTTGAATAAAATATCCAAGTCAAGATTATTGATAATTAATATAAATAAATCATAATGTTTATTTAATTAATTAAGAAATGAATAAGAAAAGATGATTAAATAAACTTATTTATTTAATCGAAATGAAAGAATGAACAAATATAAATAAATTATTTAAATTTATTTATACGTAGATGGAATTCGGAGATTTAATTAAATATTAAAATATTTAATTAATTACCATAAATGCGATGTGACCATTTTAGGTGTTACATTTTGCCCCTCTTTGAAGTGATGTGTTTTACGATTAAGCTTCAAAGAATTTTGAAATTTGCCCCAGATATTACTGTCGAATATTGATAGGTATATGCCCCCTCGAACGATGAATTGATTAGATTTTGATTTTTGTGAATTTTTTTTTTTAATTTTTGAATTTTATGATTTTAAAAATGTCGATTCATCGTTCGAACATAATGATGTGAAGAAATTGACCTGGAGAGATGTAAAATGAAAATTAATTTAAAAAATTGCCCCTGTTTTGTTAAAATGTGATAAAATGCCCCAATTTTACCATTATATAGGTTAAAAATGTCATTTTCCATGTCATTTTCCATTTTAACCTAGTAAAATTTGCAAATTTTGAGCTCTAGAGTGAGAAAGATGGCACTTCCCATTCATCAGCACCGTTTCGAGCGCATTCGACGACATCAGCGACCAGCACACTATGGACCCCCGGTAAGTACCCCGTGAAACTCCTGCGTTTTGAAAATTTTCCATTTGAAGCACGCTTTTCAATGTTTAAGTCATGAAGTATTGTGTTTTAGTGCCCTTAATAATTTCCATAGTGCTCTTAACAGTTTCGGTAGCGCATTTGTTTCTATAGCGCCTATGATAGATTCTGTAGCGCTCTTAACCATTTCTGTAGCGCATTTGATTTTGTAGTGCCTATGATAGATTTTGTAGCGCTCTTAACAATTTCTGTAGCGCCCATGATGTTGTAGCACATATAAGGATTTCTGTAGCGCCTATGATGTTTTCTGTAGCGCCCTTGATTAACTGTTGTTGTGAGTGATAAATTTGTTCCCAAAGTTATTGGAAAACAAATAAGAACTGATAGATTTGCTTTTAAAGTTGTTAAAAACAAAGATGATTATGATTATTTGCCTTCCATGATGATGAAAAATAAATAGTTTTGATTGATATGTTTATTTCTAAAGTTGTTAAAAATAAATATGATGTTAATTATCTGCTTTCCATGAAAATAAAAAAAACAAATAATTTGATTGATATGTTTATTTCTAAAGTTGTTAAAAATAAACATGATGTTGATTATCTGCTTTCCATGAAAATGAAAAACAAATAGTTTGATATTTAGATTTGATTGATAAATCGTGATGATTTGATATTGATTTTGCTTTGTCATGATATGTCAACAGGAGAGATTGGGCGTATTGTAGTCACGAGAGACATTTCTGAGTACATGGACATTGATTCCACAGTTGTTACAGTTAGACCGAGATGTGATTGAGGCCTGTGGATTGAGGTCATTGCTTGATATGCCTGAGGTTCGCCTCAACTGGGCTTTATTGACAGCACTTGCTGAGCGATGGCATAGTGACACCAACACATTTCATTTACCGACCAGAGAGATTACAGTGACCCCTGAGGATGTATATCGCATCCTGAGGATCCCAATGATGGGGGAGATAGTGGTATTTGATAGCCGAGAGGTTGGAGGCACTGATGCTTTGAGGAGGATTTTTCAAGATGATCAGATTGTTGGATACTTCATCCCATGGGGCGAGACGATAGATACATATCCACCTTTACTGTCAATACTTGCAGGATTCATTGGAGGTGTGTTGTGCCCCGACCATAGGTCGAAGGGGTTCGCGATCAGGTGGGGTCGTGTGCTAGAGAGTATGGTGATGCAGGGGACATGGTATGCATGGGGCACATGCATGCTTGCTCACTTGTATGATGAGTTACATCATATTGTTTATGGTAGAGGTCAGAGTTTTGCTGTTGGTTGCTCATTATTATAGATATGGGCATGGGAGCACTTTGCTATTTTGTGACCATTGACTCGAGGACAGCAACCAGCTGGTCGATCATATAGATGGAGATATGCTAACATTATTGCTCAGCCGAGACTAGGCAAACTAGATCATTGGCAGCGTCTTTTGGATGGTCTGGATACAGTATGCTGGCGACCATATTTAGATTGTGAGGCATGGCCAGAGGATGCGAGAGAGATGCCCTATGTGTGTACATCCAGATTTTTGATTGGGCGTACTCCATGGATCATTGAGAGATTTCTTGCTGGACGAGTATGTCGGTAGTTTGGACGGATTCAGGGTATGCCTGTGGGTTCGGCCATTTATGCACGGTGACACCCAAAGCTTGTAGTATGGGGTCCACGAATTTCCTATGAGACAGCAGTGGTAGAGTTCACTAGTTTAGGAGCAGTGATGTGGGATTACCGAGTTGATGTTCTCGATGCAGGGACGACACCAGAGTACAGCCAGTATATCTTAGAGCATCCTAGACTACGTATGTTTGATCCTGATGAGCCTATTGCTCCTGTTGCTGCATAGAGACGATGGCAAAGAGATTCGGCTTCAGAGGGTGATGATTCAGAGGGCAGTGATGATGATGAGAGTGGAGGAGATGATGATTCAGAGGGAGATGATGGTGGTGATGGTAGGGGTGGTGATAGGGGTGGTAGGAGAGGTGGTAGGAGAGGTGGCAGAGGTGGTAGAGGTGGACCACGAATGAGACATACATATCCATCTCCTTCAGTAGATCCAGCAGTATCAGGTCAGATATCCTCTCTACAGAGTACAGTACAGAGTTTACAGACTCAGCTAGCACAGGCACAGGCCTTGATTACACAGTTGCAGGGACAGTTGACTTCAGTTACTACTGAGAGAGATACGGCTAGACAGCGGGGTGAGCAGGCCATTACTTTGGCAGATAGTCTACATAGAGTAGCAGCTAGCACCCTACCTGGTGACATGATGAGAGAGGTTACCAGAGCCACCCGGGAGGCCGAGTTTTACAGGACCAGATATCATGATGTTGTTCCACCTGAGCGGAGGGAGAGTTATACTCGGTCACAATCTACTCATAGTCACTCTCATACTACCAGTAGAGGTGTCACACAACCATTACCTCCAGGAGGACCATTAGGGACAAGCGGAGCAGGTCCATCAGGGGCAGGTGGTACAAGTCCCAGACCAACTCCATCAGAGGATAGCACTGCCTAGTGCATTGTAGATGATGTTTTTGTGATACTATTTTGAGATATTTGTATACACCCTAAGATGGTCTCATTTTTTATGAAGTTATATCATGTGTAGTTGACATCCTTGTATATTTTGACATTCATTTTTGAGATATATGAAATGCAGCGATGATTTATGATGAGATAAATGCGTCTATTTTCTTATATGCATGATGTGTTATGATATAATGATTTCTCAATTTATACATGTTTATGATGTATATATATGCATGATATATGAGATGAAATGAACTCTATTTGATGAATGATTATATAAATATGATGTACAATACAATTTATACATGTGAATGAATGTGTATGTATGCATGCTTTATTTTTATGATTTTCTGATGCAAATATGTATGAAATGATGTATGAAATGTTGTTTTTGTGAATGTCAAAATATACTCAGTCATGTATGCGAAAAGATATGAACCATTTGATACTTTGCCAGCTTTTGAGAAATCTATGAATGTAAAATGAAAATTCTAACTTGAATGTAATCTATACTAACCATGCAGGATATCCATACAATATTGCCATTTGGAGAGCTTATTTGTGCTTTTTGTATCATCGTAGAGCATTTGAAATGTTGAAAGTTAATACAAGCATCAAAGGGTATGTTAGCACCAGTGATGACCTGAGTATTGCTTTCATGATTTTTGATATAGCAAGTTAATACAAGCATCTAGGTATAATTGAACCGAGATGACCTGAGTATTGCTTGCATAAACAGACAAGAGTTAACCCATTTCCCATGCAAATTTTGAAATGTCATCAATGATTTGTAACAGAGCATGTCTCGCGACCAATTTGCATAGTACTAATGATTTCCTCGCAAACAACAGACAAATAAAAAATCATACTCCTTCCTTGCTTTTCTAGTTCAGTACATCATTGAATTGCTCTAGAGATATGATAGAAAAATTAAACAACCATTCAAATTTTGCTTAAAGTATTTCAAACATTTATTCAGATTTAGATCATCCACTTTGGTTATCATCATTGATGTTCTCATTTTGATGTTTGTTTAAATCATGTTTTTTTGATTTCCATTGGCATTGAATAAGCATGTTGTCGTTGATTTGGTGCATCAATGTTTGTTTGTGTTCTGACAAACCATTTTTATGTCTTTTTGCAATGTTCGAAAAAAACTTGTTGTCCCTCTCTTGTTCAATCTATGTGTCAGCTTTTTCCCCCAGTGTAAACACAACCTAAAGATGAAAGATATGTACAAATTTCATCAAGCCATGATGAAACATAAGGATCCATGTCATATGATATGGATATAAAAGATATATACAGATGATAGATATGGATGGATGATGCCAAAAGTGAATACAAGACATAAGCTAATAGATGGAGGATCCCATTTTGATCACAAGTAGCGCCTGTTTGCCAGGTTTTCACCACTTGTTTTTATTGCACTTTTTCATGATTTTTCTGATTTTTTTTTTTTTTTTAGGACTTTTTGTGATTTTTTTGATTTTTTCAGGACTTTGACGATTCAGACATAGAATTTCTTCAAATGAATGCTATTGATCGGCTCTTCAAATAGGTCCCCTTCTGACGTAGATAACTGATATGCACCAGAACCGTATGCTGCAATGATGACAAATGGACCAAGCCAGTTTGGTTCAAATTTCCCTTTCTTTTCTCTATCTTCCTGATTACGTGGGTTTTCTCTTAAGACTAAGTCACCTACTTGAAATGTATGTGGTTTAACTCTGTGATTGTAACTATGAGACATAACCTGTTGATAACCCTTCAAATGATCAGCTACATGTTGACGTCTTTTATCTAACAGTTCTAACTCTTGCAGACGAGAAACTCTGTAGTCTTCATCACTTATCAATCCCTTGAGTGAGACCCTAAGTGAAGGTATTTCAACCTCTAGTGGTAAGATTGCTTCTGCTCCATAAACCAAGGCATATGGTGTAGCTCCTGTTGGTGTGCGAATGCTGGTTCTGTATGCCCACAAAGCTGGATTTAATTGGACATGCCAATCACGACCGGCATCATTTACTGTCTTCTTCAAGATCTTCAAGATTGTTTTGTTGGAAGCTTCTACTTGACCATTACCCTGTGGATAGTAAGGTGTAGAGAACTTGTGTTGGATGTGAAATCTTTCACAAAGTTCATCCACATCTTGATTCTTGAAAGGCCTTCCATTATCAGTGATGATAGAATTAGGAATTCCATATCTACAAATGATATAATTTAGGATAAATGAAGATATTTTTTTACCAGTCACTGTTGTCAAAGGAACAGCTTCAATCCACTTTGTAAAATACTTTGTAGCTGTAATGATGAATTTATGACCATTTGATGATGAAGGATGAATTTTACCAACAAGATCTAATCCCCATTGAGAAAAAGGCCATGTCGGAATGAAAGGTTGCAGTTCCTGTGTAGGTGCATGAATTAGATTCCCATGGATCTGGCATTTAGAACACTTCTTGACAAAAGTAAAAGAGTCTTTTTCCATGGTAGGCCAATAGTATCCCATTCTGACAAGTTTCTTGGCTAAGGTCAAACCACTCGAATGAGTTCCACAAATACCACCATGAACCTCTTGTAAGGCTTTTTCAGATTCATTACATTCAAGACATCTAAGGAGTGTACCATCAAGACCACGTCGGTAAAGGATATCGGCAATTAAGGTATAACGGGACGATTGGCAGATGAAATTCCTTTTTTGGTTGCGGGATAAATCCGAAGGTAAGATGTTATCTTTCAAATAGGTATAAGTCTTGCCATATAAAGGTGAATCAGAACCGGTTAAATGATATATGACTTGGGTCTCAGGATTATCATAGGTGGGGAAAAACAATTGTTCCACCAAGAATTCATGCTTGATTTGATCTTCTGATAGTTGTAATAAGGAAGCAATGGTAGCCATTGCATCCGTAGCTTTATTATCAATCCTTGAGATTTGTGAAAACTTGATTGACACAAAATACTTCTTATAATCATCCACCATGTTTTTGTAAGGTAACAACTTATCATCTTTAGTTTGATAGTCATCATTAATTTGATTAATGACAAGTTGTGAATCACCATAGACCTGGAGCTCTGTAATCCGCCATTCTAATGCTATTTTCAATCCTATGAGCAATGCCTCATATTCAGCTATGTTATTTGTGCAAGGAAACATCAATCGATATGATCGTGAAATGGTATGTCCTTCAGGTGTAACAAAGAGAATCCCTGCCCCCGAACCATATTGTGTATAAGATCCATCAAAGTACAATGTCCATGATTTCTAAATTGTTGCTGTGAAGACATCTGCATCAGGAAACTCAATGTGCATTGGATTTTCTTCTTGTAAAGGTGCTTCAGCCAACTGATCTGCAATGACCTATCCTTTAATAGCTTTTCGATCTACATAATGAATGTCAAACTCACTTAAGATCATTACCCACTTTGCAAGTCTCCCTGTTAAAGTAGCTCTGCTTAGTAAGTATTTAAGTGGATCAATCTTGGTTATCAGCTTAACTGTATGAGCCAACATATAATGCCGCAACTTTTGAGAAGCAAACACCACTGCAAGGCAAGCTTTTTCAATGAAACTGTAGTTTAATTCATGACTTGTTAGAGTTCTGCTAATATAGTATATAGCCCTTTCTTTACCTGTAGAATCTTCTTGTGCTAGCAATGCTCCTAAGGATACTTCTATTGCTGAAATATAGAGTATGAGTGGTTTTCTGGAATGGGTGGAATTAACACTGGTGGGTGCATAAGATATTGCTTGATCTGATTGAATGCTGCTTCACATTTGTCTTCCCATTTGAATGGGACATTCTTATGCAATAAATGCGTAAATGGCAAGCTTTTGTCTGCCAATTGAGCTATAAACCGCCTGATGGACTGTAGTCATCCTTGCAATGATTGAAGCTGACTGATATTTCATGGTGGCGGCATGTCCATTATAGCTTGTACTTTTTCTGGATCAACCTCTATGGCCTTTTCTGAAACAATGTATCCTAGGAGTTTTCTAGATGTAACACCGAAGACACATTTCTTTGGATTGAGTTGAACATTGAACTTCTCCATTCTGGTAAATATTTTTGATAAGATTTCCAGATGTTCTTCTTGTGTGTGAGATTTGGCGAGTAAATCATCAACATAGTCTTCCATGAATGTATGCATCATGTCATGAAAAATGGTTGTCATTGCTCTTTGATAAGTGGCTCCAGCATTCTTTAACCCAAATGGCATTACATTCCAGCAATAGGTACCCCAAGGACATATTAATGTTATTTTATCTTGATCCTCTGGTGCAATCTTTATTTGGTTGTATCCTGAAAATCCATCCATTAATGAATACATTGCATGGCCAGCAGTTAAATCGACAATCATATCTATGTTGGACAAAGGAAAGTCATCTTTAGGACAAGCCTTATTCAAATCTCTGAAATCTGTACAAACTCTGATCCTTCCATCTGGCTTTGAAACAGGTACAATATTGGAAATCCATTCTGCATAGTCAATAGTTTGAATGAATCCAACATCCAAAAGTTTCTTTAATTCCTCTTTGACCAATAATGCAACATGTGGATGCATTTTTCTAAGCTTTTGCTTCACAGGTTTTACCCCTGCCTTGATAGATAAATGATGCATTATCATATTAGGATCTAACCCTGGCATATCAGCATATGACCAAGAAAAGTTAATTTGATTCTCTTTCAAGAATTCCATGAATTTCAGGACTTCTTCAACTGTTAATGATGCTGCAAGTTGCAAAATTTTTGGCTGCTCTGCTGTACTTATATTGATTGATTCTGTTGGTTCGATCAAAATAGAAGATCTTTCATGATAATTCTTGGGAAGAGTGTCAAGCTTCTCATCTTTCAGTGCCTCATAAAGGTTTTCACTATCAGATTCGCTCTTTATTTTTCTCTTGTTGTGATCTATCACTGCCATTTTTCGGTTTTCACCAATAGATCCATCTTTTATTTCATTTATTTTGCAGCTAAGAGACTTGACACCCTCCTTATCAAAATCATGAGTATGAAATTCTTGGATGAAACAATTATTTTCTTCATTAGAGGAACAAAGGAAATTTATAATATCCTCATCATTATAGAATGTAGGGATATGGATAGGTGCATCAATTTCCCAATCAATAAGTTCTGGATAAACTAAAGACATGGGATCATTAGGTTGGGTAAGATCTTGAACTGTCAAAGTCATGATGCGACTATCATCCTCATGGTAGACAAGGTCTATGAGGGTATTCTCCTGTTGATCGTCAATCTCGTTAGAATCTGAATCATCCTCACTTGAGTCATGATTGCTTTGTAAAACATAATCAAGTGGAGGCCTTAAACCTTCTCCTTGAATGAAAATAGGTGCACATTTATGTATGGTATCAACTTGTTTGTCTCTCCAAAATTCATCATTATAAATGGTGTCCCATTCATATTCATTGGAATCAATATCTGAACTATTCTGCAATTGGAAAACTAATTCATGAGGTTTATCTGACATTGATCCTTCTTCATGAGCTGATTGTGCTTGCTGTGAAGTATAGTCTTCTTTATCTTTACCATATCCAAGTCATGTTTTATCACTTGAATGCTTTGAAATAGGTTGAATTGGTTCCACAATTCCTTCTCTTCTCTTTCCTATAGGACCATTTCCTTCATAGCCCATTTTCTGCATGATAGCGTACCCCTTACCATATTGTTTTGTAGGTAACTTAATGTGTAAGAGAGAGTCATCTTCATCTTTGTATAACCAATTTAGGATGTCCCTATCTTCAGCTTCTTCTTCAGTGGTGTTGGCTTTAATAAATTTTTCGTCAAACTTTGTGATTGGCATAGAAGCTTGGGATGTAGAGGTTGTTGCAATCTTTTGATTTGATAAGGTTGGTAGACCATGTGACCTCGGAGAAGGAGGCAAAGTAGAAAAAGACAGTGAATATTCACCAACTCCTTTGTCTTTAAAATTTAGCTTAGTGTCAAGATTCTTTGTCAATTCTTGCAATTGGCTTTGTAGATTGAAAGAAGAAACAACAAGAGCCTCCCTATTATGTGGCACAAAGGCATCTTGAGTTGCTCGAAGATTTGAACAAGTTTGGGTACTATTGTAATCAGCTTATATAGTCATTTCCTGTCCATCGTATGGAAATTTGATGCATTGATGATACGTTGATGGTACAACTTGCATATCATGAATCCACGGACGACCCAAAAGTATGTTATAAAAAAGATCTAGATCTAGAACCTGACAAAATGTGTTCTTTACAACAGGTCCCACTCTGATAGGTAGCAATATTAATCCCTTAGAAGCTCTTTCTTCATCATCATATGCTTTGATAGTTATTTTCCTTCGTGGATCAATAGCATTTTCTGAAATTCCCAAGGCATGTATTAGCTTTAAGGTACAAATATTTAAACTAGCTCCTCCATCTATTAAGACACGTCTAATTCGGTGTTTATGGATCATGACTTCAAGATAGAGCGATGAATTATGTGGATGTGTCATGGAAACATCATCTTTGTCAGAAAATGAAAGACAAGTGGGGGAAGACAAATGTCCCACCATGGCTTGAAATTTGTTTACATCCAGATCAGTATCAACAGTTGTGTTTACAAGAGCTTCTTCTAAAATATTCTTGTGTATGGGGATATTTTGAGAAGTTCAAGGATGGAGATTTGAGCTGATGTTTTTCTCAATTGATCAACCAGATTATATTGATTTGGAGAAGGAATAGTTGTCTTAGATGAACTCCCTTTTAAAACAACTTTTGCTTGTCCTCTCGTAGTCACATTAACTTGTTGATATTCTTGTTTTCCTTTGATTTTGATAACATTAACTCTTTGATCATCAACATAGATGTGACGGATTATATTGTCTTCAACATTATGTATGCTTTTGGCTTTGATATCTGATGCTTCCCCCTTTTGATAGTTTGGTAAAGGATCTTTGAATGCTTGATGATCGTCATTGGTATGATGTCCTTCGATTGTAATAGTGCCATTGTCAATTAAATCTTGTACAAGATTTTTCAAAGCTTGACAATTATTCATTCTATGACCTTTACATTGATGATAATTGCAATAATACAAGTCATTCCATGATGGTGGTTTGACTCATGGCTCATAATCTCTTTGTGGAGGTAAGGTGATAACCTTATTATCAAGAAGCTCCTT
>VDFB02207055.1:0-26205 GCA_007258455.2 Sequoia sempervirens | reverse complement strand
TAAAATGATAATATATTTTTATAAGATTTTATATATAAGCAAATAACTCATGTCTAGATTTGATGCATATAGTATGCGATGCATGTTTCGAATTCAAAAAATGTGATACTGTTTGAAATTTATAGATGTTTTTCAATCAACCTATCAATTAGGACTTTAGTTGTAATTCAAATAGAAAATGAATAATAGTTATTTATTAAATTCAATGTAAAACATAATTTATATTGGTGGAAAGATGAGAATCTCCTTTAAAAACCCTTTTTGTTTCATCAATTTTGGGTAAAAAAAAAATCGTCAGCCACATACCCATCATATCACCACTTTTTGGCTCATCATGATCCTGCACATACCCAATCCTACTCTTCCCCCTTGTGTGAATTGAGTTTCTTTGACATATATGTTAGCTTTTCCCCAATTGGGATGCCTAGCCTTATCTTGAATGAACTGTATTCATTGTGATTGACATGTGTGTAAGCCTATACCTTTGTGCTTGAATCTTGCTTGAGTGTCTAGGCCATGTGACTATCTCCATGAGCATGGTGGGGTGGACTTGCAGGTTCCACATGGTTGGGTGGCATTGCAAGCCACCATTAGGAACCAAAAATCTTGGCATGGTGGATCTACTTCGAGTTTGTTCTCCCCCTTCTTTTATGCTCTCATGTCCCCTTCTCTTCATGCTTTATTATTAGTGTAAATGTTATAAATGCATAATTCAAAGACTTTGAGTCCTAAGCTTGTAATTGTAATATTGTTATTGGACCTTCCTCATGAAGGATGTTGTAATCAAATAATAATAAGAGTAGTGGTACACTTTGATTAGACTAGATTTGGTGACTTGGTGTGGGTGTTAAGCACCTATTTATTGTCATCTTTTCCTCTCTAATTGTTGCAAGATGGATGCATGATTATAAGAATCTTGTTTGGGTTTTAAAATGAATTTAGAATCTTATGTTATTCATCTCTTGTGTTTTCAGTGTTTATGCATGTCTAGGAAGGTTTTGTGAAGGCTTGTAAAGTCTTGTTGGGGTGGAGACTCTAGGTAGACCTCCCCTAGTGTGTTAGTGTTGTCTTGTAGCATTGATTCATATTGCAGAACCATTAATCTTTCGCTTGTGCATCTTAGAGCTATGATCAGAGATCATTAGCTAGAAGTTGATTTAGTGATCCTCTTTGTGTGTAGTCGCTTGACCTTGTGTTGGTCAGTGTGGTTGGATGTGGGTTGGAGATTGATGATTCCCTCATCTTGTCCTCTTGTAGTCTGGTGAGAGAGTGCTACTATGGATTTTAGTTGCTCATCATTGAGATGTCAATATCTTTCATGTTGTTTCCCCATGGTGAGTTGTTCCACATTGGTAATTCTTCCACTGTTATCACCTTGCTTATGCAATGGTGTAACCTTGTGTAGTTGTTTTGCAGTGTCATTGTGTTCTTATGACACTTGTTTGTCCACTTGGTGTGCAGTTGCGACACATTGTCACTTTTTTAGCATTGTTCATTGTTTAAAAAAAAATTATTTGGTCAAGTTTCGGCTTGGTCCTAATCGACAGGTCGTTACAAAAAAAATGTAGACATAACAAAAGAATGAATAACATAATAATATGATATAACACAAATAAATGGATCAAAAAAGGTTAAAGGCAAAATGTCTCAAACAATGAATAAATAACTCTAAGAGAATTATAAAGATGAATTATATAACAAAATGATTGAGGAATAATTTTTAAAACAAATAAAGAAGATATAAAGGAAAATGTACTAAAACCTAAAACAATAATAATTTAACCAAAGAAAAAAGAAAAAAGATAAGATTATATATAAAATTTAAATTGGAAAATTAAATAAATTATTCAATTAAAATCAAAACATAGATGGATAAAATACAATAGATTATAATATATATAACTTATAATATATATTAATATAAAAAGAAAAAATCATAATAATTTATATAATATATATATATTAATATATATAAATATAGATTAAAGGAGAATCTACAAAATAAAATAACCTATCATGTATATTAATATAAATTAATATACTACCTACACAATGTAGATTAACTTATTTACCTATAAAATATTACCTTCAATAACATGAGATATAAATAGAAATTATATTATATATATATATTAAAATAGGTTGTATATTATATATAATAAAGACCTAAAATAATATAGGTTATCTTATATACCTATATATTATATAGGTTATAATTTTTTTGGAGAACCTATATATATAAATTAATACAAAAATATACATGATGAAAAAATTTATTAATGAAAAGGAGAGCATATAATAATTAAATTATACCATAAAATATTAAAAGCATAGATAGCAAAGATATTAGTCTAATGGAAAGAATAATACAATTTTTATTTTATTTTATTATTTTAATAGTGTGAATACAAATCTGTATAAAATAGTTAATTGATTTTTGTGATATTTTCTTTAATAAAAAATTAACAATTACATTCTTAAAAAAGTCAAAATAAGTAACCTTTATTTATTTAAGAAAGATCAAACTAAATAACATTTATTTATTTTAGAAATATTTAATGAAATGACTTTATAAAGCAAAAAATGAAAAATCATTCTTTAAAAAAATGTTTACCTTGCTTTCCCTACAAATGGGTCAATAACACACATAAATTTTTAACCGATCATATACACAAGAAATAATTTTTATAATTTGTAAAGTTAAATATTTTACAAGTTGACTCTACAAAATTGAATCTTATTTTAATTTTTTTTAAATATTGTTTTTGATTGGTTGAAAAACTAAATGATTAATAACTAGTTAACTAAAAAAAGCCAAACTCATTACAATAGTACTATGCCAATGGCATGTACTAATAATGAACATCTTTATGGATTGTGGAAATGTGATATCATTAATTTATAATTCTTGAAATTGGTTATAGTTGGAGGTAGAGATTTTTTATTTGGAATAGTTAAAATACTTAAGCATGTCTTCCATATTATCAACTCTTCACTAATTTCTTCAAATTCTTCTAAATTTTTTGAATTTCTTTCTAAAAATAGGTTAGAGTTGCATAGAGGTTTCCCAAAATTTTCATTGAATTATAATCAATATTATCCTTTTTGAATAACTCTTTTATTACCATATCTCTAAAAGCTTCATTTACAATAAAAATATTTGATAGGTTGACTTAATCATCTTGTTATCAATCAAGTATGCACCCTTGTTAAGTTATCAACTCAGCTACCTATTGACACATGAGATGACTTCTCAAAGTGTGGGCTTTGGTAAACTAAATTCAAACTCTAGAGAGGGATATCTCCCTTGTTACTCACCTAATTTAATATATACTATTTTTTGTTGAGAAAAATGATAGAGAATGATCTGAAGAAAATTAAATCTAAAAAAAACTAATGGGTGATGCACAAGGTCAACACTAAGACCTATGTTGTTATTTCACACATGATTTATCAACAATTAGACTATTTTTAGCACAACTCATGATTTTGATATATCCATGCATGAATATTTCATAGGGAGGTTTGGTGTATTCATGATTTTAGAAGAAAATGATATGTTTTCACAACTAACACCCTTTTAACTAGCAAAACAACCTATGACCTACACAGTATATGTATTATCTTTGTTTGAAAGTATTTAAAAATGAGACATAACATAAGGATTACATGTATAAAATTACAAAATCTCACATCAATCATTCAATTTATACACAAGAAAACAACCCTTTGAAGGAAAAAACTTATCTTTTATTGATGAAAAAGATGTATACAACAAAACAAGCCTGAAATTCTTTTGAATTTCTTGAAAATGATGATGTTACAATGATTTTCTATAATGGAGTGACTATTTTTTTGAGTTAAAAAATAGTATCCCTTTGAAAAGACCCTATAAAACAACAATCATTGTGTTAAATTTGTAAAACATTATTCCAAAAAGTGTCTAAGGGTCTTATATTGACTTGACCCACTATCCTAACATCTAGCAACATGTTTTTTGAAGAAAATGAAATGTGTTAAACAAATTAGACCTCTTTAGATCCTCGATTGAGTTGTTTCCTTCAGCTCCTTGATAGCTACTCCATAATAATTATTGTTGAAAACTCCTTGATTCTTTAACCTCTTCCATCTCATAACTCCTTATTTTTTGACCTCTTCCATCTCATGTCACTCCTAGATGCTTGGGGATGAGGATGAATGATCAAAATTTCATATATATATATATATATATACAATCTCTAATATATTCTCTTAAACTACCCTTAGATATCTTCAAACAAATCAATATTTGCTTAGAAAGAAATTAAGACTGCTCATTCAACTCCCAACTATTGCAACTTCCCTCAAAATTATTTATAAGATAGGTGAAAAAAGGTTTGTGTTGGTGTAAATAGGTGTTTTACCTCTCTAGGTCCTATTTATATGTTACGTCCACTTAGGTCCTCAAAGGGAATCTTTATAGTTAGCATTAATTAGGAGGGAATATTTCTAGTTAAACATTAATTATTACTTATCTTTTGGCATTTAATGCTTGTGTCCTAGGTTTTTGTAGGATCATGGGGGCCAACGCAACAAAAATGTGTGATATGAGGAAATGAAAAGCATGGAAATCACATTTGACTTTTTGGTTGGGTTGGTAAAAAGTACACTTTGCTAAGGTAAAGATAAAAGCAAAATGAATATCCATTAATAATGAATATTCATTATTAGAAACTCATAATTCCTCATACCAAGTACATGTATATAATATAATAATATAATGTATTATTATATTATTATATATTATAATAATATATTATTATATATTATAATAATATATTATTATACATATTACATAATATTATATTATATTATATAATGAAATTGAGAATAAAGTGAAAAAAATGGGCACAAACAAGGATTTTTAGCAGAATGGTGTAGCGTTGTGGGAAGAGGATGTTGAGAAGGAATGGCCATCATTGTAGGGTAGGTTTGTGGAGAAAAAATCCTACCAAGAATGCAATAGGAAAAATCCAAGGTATGAAATGAGTTGATGGAGATGAGTAAATGAAGCGGCACCTCAAGATCAGTGAGTGGTGGGTGGTTTCCAAGATGCAAGCAAGAACACTTCTAGAAGAAATATTCAAGGGCATTTTCCCCCATGGATATTTAGAAGGTAGATCAAAAGAGGAAAAAGGATGATAGTTGGCCAAGAATTCTCAGGTTCAAAAATGGTGTGGATCTACAGTATTGACAACGAAGGAAAACTCAGCAAGGGGCAGGTTTAGGCCCTAAAAAAAAGTGAAGGGAAAGTGAAAAAGGTAGATATTGGGTAGAGGCTAACAATGGAAGGTTTCCAGGAGATCTGAGGGGGGTTGGCGATAATATGGTCTAATCTAACAAGGAAGGAAAGAAGTGGAGATCAGAGTCATATTCATATCATGGGGATAGTAGGAAGGAAAGAGTATTGGATCCAGATACAAAGGGCTTGGAGTAAGTTCTAGATCTCAAGAGGAAAAGTTTGGAAAAAGAAGTACAATATTGGTGGTTCTCTCCATTTTGATTGAATTGGTGAGGTTTATATTAGAAGATAATACAATATTTTTCAAATGGTGTGGGAATGATTGCACCAAAACAAAAATTGTGTAGTGGTGTAATGAAAAATGGGGGAGAATGTGAGGATAAAATTTATCCAAAATAGTTACTTCTTGATCATTTTCTCCTTTTCTTGCACCAAGCAATATTTCATGGCATCGAAGGATATGACCATGGAGGGGAAAGGTTTTTTCTTCAAAACATGGGAAGGGGTCATTAATCCGGTGACCTACATACTAGATAGGATGGTAGTATGGGTTGATTTCAAGAATCTCCCAACATAATTTTTGTGTAAGGATGACCTAGAACACATAGGGATGCATCTTGGGCTAGATTTGGGGATAGAAAAAGGGGCACTACAAGCTGGCAATGATGTACAAATGCAAGTGCACGTGGAAGTGGTCCCATGGAGTATCTTGTGGGAAGAAATTGATCTAACACACAATGGGGATAGTTGGTCCTAGAAGGTGGAGGTGGGTCTTTCTCAATGTCAAATGACAGTCTAGAAGAATTGGAAGTGGGGTGGTTCTAGCTAGAACCAAGTAGAAAAATAGATCAAAAGGGAAAAAGGGTGTTAATAGAGGAGGAAGGTACTTTGGGTGGAGGCGATCATGTAGAAATAGTCCACCTAAATGAAGAATTGAAAGGGGATAGGCGTGAGAAGTCATAGGGGGGAGGGAGTGTCAAGTGGAATACAAGGAGATTAAATTTGTAGATAGATTCATTAGCGATCGTGGAATATAAGAAGGCACTAGAAAAGGTGGAACATTGGAAGGTGCTTAGTGCTCACCCAAATCTAAAATTAGATTTTTTTCAAGATTGGGATATGATCCTGGAAGTAGAAAATGAGCTAAGGAAGTTGGTAGGGGAGGAGGATCACATCTTCTCCAGAAGAGAGGGAAGAAGGATGGAGAAAGAGGATGCTAGTTGGTAGGATGGTCAGTAAAACATCATGCAAATAGTCCTAGTAGAAGTAGCTGAATTGAACGAGGTAGTTATGGAGGAAGATTTTTCCCCTCAAGCTAAGAAGCAGAATGTGGAAGAAGAAAATTTGGGGATAGGAGAAGAGGATATATTAGAGGAAGGGGAGATATATTTTTCAACTGGGAAGGCTAATTCTAAGAGGAAATCGGGTGTGCAAACAACATCCTATGGAAGGAGGACTTTGAACTATAGTAATAAAGAGAAATTCAAAAGGAAAAATAATGAAGAGAAAAGGATAAGGGCGGCGCAGGTTGTTGGACAATAGAAGATAATAATGCACTTGAGATAATGGAAGGGTGTTACCCTTTGTGGGGTCTAATGAGGATCTTAAGTTGGAATGTTAGAGGCTTAAATTCCCCTAATAAGAAGTGTCTACTAAGGTGCCTTACTGAGAGTATAGTGGTAGACTTAGTATTAATTTAGGAAACAAAACTGAATAGAGTAGAAGTTGAGAATTTTAGGACTAGGTACAAAATATGGAAGATATCACATGTTGAATAATTGGGTGCATGATGGCATATAATCACAATGTGGAGGCCCCAAATGGTTTATTTGGAGGAGGCGGAAACTAGAAAACACTAGTTGGTGAGTAAAGCTAGGTGTTGGTCCTTGTGTTTGGCTTTCACAGTAATAAATGTATATGGACCTTCAAGTATTATGTACAAGAGGAGGGTTTAGAGGGATATTGAGAGCTTCATGGGAGGGAATAGAGATCCCTTTTATATTCTAGGTGGTAACTTTAATGCGATTCTCTAGTCTAGAGACAAAAAGGGAGGGGTAGGCAAGAAGTTGCAGTCACAAGAGGAATTTGTTAACCAAAATCATTTGATGGAGATCCAAATGGGGAATGGAAATTTTACCTTGGTGAACCATAGATTGGGCTTTAGTAATATATCAAAGAATCTAGATAGGTTCATTTTTTGGGGGTGACTTTGTTTTCCCATTTAGGTGGGAGGGAAGTATTTTACATTACTCAAGATCAGACCACTTCCTGCTTAAGTTGGAGATTAGTGGGGATAATAAAATGTGTAATTGTCCATTCATTTTGAAAAAATGTGGTTTAGGGAGCCACTCTTCCTTCAACAGATGGAGGAGTGGTGTATTTCAACATAGCCAGATGGAAATAAGTTGTTCAAAATAGTGAGAAAATTAAATTTTCTAAAATAATAGATAAGAAAATGGAACAAGAATCAGTTTGGTAATATGTTTGAGACAAAAAGATGCTTGGAAGAGGAATTAGAGGTGGTGAATGAAAAGGTGACCACCAAGGGAATGGATGAGGAGCTATTCTTGAAGGAGCGAGAACTTCTCAAAGATTGGGAGGAGGTGTTAGCTAGAGAAGAATTATTTTGGTAGCAAAAGTCCTATGAATTGTGGATCAAGGAGGGAGAAAAAAATTGAAATTATTCAACAACTTGACAAAGATAAGAGGGATTTGAACATGATTTCCAATTTGAAGAAGGACATGGGCAGGTGGTGGATGGGGCTGAGGATATTGTGGTTGAAGTAGTGAGGTCTTCTAATAGCTCTTGAACAACAAAGAAGGCTCAAAATTAAGATCACAATAGTCATTACTAGAGGTCATACCTGCATTGGTGATAGGTGACCAAAATTGATTATTGGATGCCTGCTTCTCTGCGAGAAATCAAGCTCATGATTTTTTAGCTCCACCCTAATAAGGTGCCTAGTCTTGATGGCTTCCCAACATTTTTTCTTCCAAAACTACAAGAGCTTCATTGGGAAAGATGTAGTAGAGGCATGGAGGAGTGGAGAGCTTTGAGGAGGTTACTAAGGGAAGTTAATAATATGTTCTTGGCCTTGGTAGTGAAGAAGGAGAAGCCAAAGTTATTGGATGAGTTCAAACCAATTATGTTAGCAACTGTTTACAAAATCATGGAAAAAGTGATGGCCAATAGGTTGAAGACAATTTTCCCAACCACAATATTGGAGGAACAGTGAGGCTTTGTTCTTGGGTGGTCGATCCTTGATGGGGTGATTATCGCCCAAGAGGCCATTCACTCATTTCACACTAGCAGGAAACAAGGTATGTTGGTTAAATTATATATAAAGAAGGCCTACAACATGGTGGACTGGAGGTTTTTTTGCAAAGTATTGGAAAAATTTGGGCTTGACAGGGGGTTGGTTTTGTGGATATTCAACTGCATCTCAAGTCCATGATTCTCCATCCTAATAAATTGTGAGCCCGTAGGTTTTTTCAAAGCATCTTGTGAATTGAGGTAGGGAGATCCTTTGTCTCCTTTCTTAAACATTGTGATGGTGGATGCCTTGGGTAGAACCATTTCAAGGGCAGCTTCATGGAGTCAAATTGCTAACATTCAAATCACAAGTGGGATTTCAATAGTTACTCACCAACAATTTGTAGATGACACAATGCTTTTTGGTGAGTCAAGGAGAATCAAGGCCTTGGCTTTTAAAAGGATTCTTACTTGCTATATGGTAGCTTCAAGTTAGAAGGTAAGTGATTTGAATTCAAGATATTTTATTCCTCAACATAGAACTAGGAGTGGCGTAGGAGGTGGAAGAGGCACTAAACTTCCAAATTTGAAATTTTTTGTTGACTTACCTTGGGCTACCATTAGAAAGAGGGGTGAGAACTAGGAAATTATGGGATCCTTTGCAGAGAGGACTCTCTCATTACCAAAAGGGACTAACACAATGGTAGAGCTCAGAGCACTCATAAGTGGACTACAACTATGTAGGGAACTAAGATTGAGGAATTTAGATATCGAAGGCTACTCAATGGTCATCATTCAAGTGTTGAGATCAAGAAAGATGGTTGATTGGAGGCTTCAATATTTGTTGGAAAAAGAATGCAATTCATCCAAAGGGTTGGTTGCATTCTCGGTGAAGCATGTATATAGGGAGGCCAACAAGGAGGTAGATAGGTAGGTGAATGAGGGGGTAGATGGAATCTCATCTACTTGTATTCTCAACCAAGGTTGAAAATGACCTCCAATGGAAACTTGGTGGGGCTCACATTTTGTGCTACTGTGACAAAGTTGACATTCACAAAGCAAGGGCCAAGTTGGTGTGATACAACTGGGGTGTGAGGGATGATGGAATTAAATGCATTTCTTCTCACTTTGTTGCATGGCTGGCATTATACATTCAAGGATCTGGGAAGGATGGCTCCAGATTGAACTAAAAAGGTGCATTCATTCTAGCACATATTGTGGGTGATAAGTAGGGGATGGAGGCTCCATTTTGTTAAGAATGAATTGAGTGGTGGTGAATTAGTTATTTTTCTATGTTGAAGCCATGGAGAGACCTATTTGGTTGACAACAACATACAAATTATGGGCCTTTCTTGGGAATATCACGGAGAACTGGCTATACTTAATGTTCAAGGAGTGGGATCCTTTGGTGTTGGGGGACATTGAGTTAGTTTTGGGAAGTTAATTCATGATATTAGTGGAGCGGTATCACACAAACATTGACATTGTTTCAAGGTTTTTTGTGGTTCTTTTGGATTTGGAGCTATCAAAGGCTATAGTTCTATTGATGACAAGGAAGTTGGTAATGGCAGACTTGCTAGGAGGAGTGGAAGATATGATTATCGTAGTCAAGTTTGGGGTGGGTATTTCACACCCACGCAACATGGCTAGGGTGCTCCTCGTGGACATCCATGTAAAGAGGAACCCCTTCCTCCTAGACATAAAGGGGAATGAGCTTAGGGAACATAGAGTGTAGGCGTGATGGGGCACTAATTTCTTGAAGTTGTTCCTATATATAGAGGAAGCGATTGAAGTGGGATGGAATGGAAGATTTTGGGAGTACTTGCAGGTGGAGGAGGTGTTGTTGGACTAAAGGTTTAGAGAGTAAATTTTAGATTCTAGTTGGGGGTGGTGATGAATATGCTTGTTTTCAGTGTTGTATAGGTAGGCTTTAGTCATGTCTTTTGTACAGGGAGTGGTGATGGAAATGTGTGTTTTCAATGCTATGTAGGTTGGCTTCAACCATGTCTTTAGTACAAGGGGGTGGGGCTTGTCTAGTGGGGTTCTGGGTGTCCAAGTCTGGTCAGTCTTGTGGCTTTTATTTTTTGGTCGAGAAGTATGGGGGGCTGGCTTGAATATTTGATCATCCCATAGCAATGGTGGTGCACTATATTTTTTTTATATCAATATAAAATCATTTATGTACCAAAAAATATTATATATTATATAATACTATATATATTATATTATTAATATTAATATATTATTCATATCATTAGTATATATTAATATATTAATATATATTAAAAATAAATATCATATTAATAATATTAATATATTAATATATAGTAATTATTAATATATTTTTCATTTTATTTTTTATAATATTTTAATAGATATTAATATATTATATATATATTAACATATGTTATATATATGATTAACCTATCATATATATTAGTATATGTCATATTTTAAAAAATTAAAGTGCTCTCAGAAATGGATATCTATTTCTGAGAGCTATGCATAGCTCTAGAAAACAAATATCTATTGTGTTAAAAATGAATATCCATTTTTTGGGTTATAAATAAAATAAAAAGGGGTTGGAAACAATCATTTTAGCAGTGATTTTGTGGTAAAGAGAAAAAATGGATATAAAAAATAACTGATATCCATTTTCAAGCAATTTTCTTGCAATTTCTAGCAATTTCAACGAATTCCATCCATTTCCTATCAATTTTTTCATCAAAAGGTATGTTAAAACACATATTTTTGGATTATTTTGATAGTTTTATATGTTTTTTAACAAAATATTAGGTTTTTTGTTAAAATTTTAGGAATTAGTTGAAAAATATGTTAATTTATAAATTTGTAATTTATAACAAGGTTTAAATGGCACAAGATTTAGCAAACCCTCCTCTAGCAAACCTTCCTCCAATAAACCTTCCTCCAGCAAACCCTCCTTCAATTCAAGACCTAACTGAAATAAATATTACTGAATTGAGAAATATTGTTGAGAGATACTATACCTAGGAGTATTTGTGATCAATCACATCGAATATAGAGGCCATAATCAATCATATTATGGACATAACTAGGTAGCATGCTTCATTTCAAGAATGGAGAGATCATAAGAGGTTAAAATATGAAAATGGTTTGTGGTATGATGGAATTAAAAAATTAGAAATATCTAAAGCCTATTTAGCCCAACTTTTTGTGGATCAAAGAACAAGACAAATGTTGGTTTACATAAACCAAAATTTTCCATACAATGATCCACCCATCAAGGCATAGTTGCAAGCTTTTGGGATCATTGGTGGATGGTTTTTGATAAACCACCCAACAACAATCTCAATGTCCCTCTATAATTTCTCTGCAAATTATATGCAAAATTTATTTTAGGAAGACATGTCAGCTATTTTGATTTCAAACATTTTTAGGGAGTGGGTATGGGTATGCCCCAACATAGACCTGGGGCAATGTGTATATGCAAGTTTCCTATGTTCCCCCTCATCATCTTCCTCCCCCACCTCTAACAGCCTATCCAGACCTTGTTGCTGATGTGACCCAACATAGTCCCTTGGCCATACACTCTTTGACCGACCATTTGATTACACAATCATCATAGTTCAACCGACTTCAAGAGGGTGGTGCTCCTCATGCTTCAGTTGATACTAGTGCAAAATCATCAACCATGCATATTTGTGTGCCTCATTAGTGTACTACATGTAGGCATACGTGTCTAGGTCCTATGGGAGATACACATGAACCTCTCCTTAACACATCTGAGTATGAGGTGCATGATGCATCACTTGGAGGAGATGAGGCACCAATGCATACTATATGTGCAATGAAGACATGTGAGGAATAGGTATAGTGCCCTCAACCAATGCAGATGATGAGCAACAACATCAATCTTTTATATAGGTAAAACTTAAATTTATGTCATATTGCATTTCATTTAAAATTACTATAACAAATAGTACATGTTATTAATTTATATTTAAGTGGGTTTGAACAGTTTATGATGGAGGAAAAGATTAGAGATGTGCAACATGGCACTCTTTTGACCATTGAATTTGGCCTAAACACATTGATATAATTTTTCTACATGTAAAACTTTTTTATTCTACACATATCCTTTAAATCATGATTAATTAAATACATACTAATTTAGATCTTGATCTTATTTTTAATTTTGTAGTGTAGTCCAGATGTGACTATTGCCACACCTTTTACCATGACGAGTTCCTCTCAATCAATTATCTCAGTTGCATTACTTATTCAAGTATATGGTTTTTTTATATCTAGTAGATCTATATAGTTTGTAGATATATATGTAGATATATGTTAGTTTATGTTTTTTGTCAGCAATTATATATTAATTTTGTCATTTTTATTTTTCTTCTTGTAGAGTATGCTACCATCCATGTTCGTGGATCTAGGACCAAGATAATATGGTAGGACTCATGAGCATCCTAAGGGATCATCATTTTCTCAAAAGATTAGGATTTTGTTGATATGACATAGCTATTTGGTATATACATTGTATATATATAGACCATGAGATGGCATATGCCACATTTTGTAAATATTGTTTTGAGTTGGAATAAATGCCAAATTTTTATATGTAGATACACAATTACTTTACACTTTTATATATAAAAATCAATATTCAAGATATTTTGTTCATTGTCTGCATGGTTTCCTATTTTGAAACATAAAATTTGAATGTATAATCACTTAATAATGGTTGAGCTATGATGGATAACATGTTATATAGATATTTATTTCTTGCAATCTTGCACTTTAAAAGTTTATGAATTACATAGATCATTTTTACTCTTGTTATAATGATGTTAAATTTGGTTGCCTTGGGAAACTTCACCAAATTTGATCCCTTTATCATTAGTCTCTATAGTTGCAACCATATAGAAAAATTGAAATGCTTTTCCACAACATAGAGATATAGAGAGAAAATAAAATAAAGAGTTCAACCATTGAATTGTAGAAAATATATTTTTGTAGTTTATATTAATATCATTGATTACATTGCATTGCACATCTTTCAAACTCAAAGAATTAATTCACATTGCATAAATAATAACTAGGAGTAGCTTCCAATTGCATTTTCCTTTCATGGCATTCCATGAGACCACATTTCTTTGAGGCATTTTTTTGAGCAATTCACTACCTTTTGTATGCTACCACATTTTTCATACATGTGTACCAAAGCATTTACCAAATAGTTTATTTCCTTGCTGCTATGGCTAAAAACCTAAAACAAGTGCTTTCAAATAAGCTATGGATGATTGGAAAAAATCTATCAAAGAACATTAGTACAAGCAATATTACATTGCACTGCCTTACAAAAATAGTAAGAAATTTTTTTAGTTTATATTCATATCACTAATTGCATTGCATTGCACATCTTTCTATTTGAAGAATGAAGGAGACCTTTGGTTTTTTGTCTTTGTTTTCATTGATTCCAACATTGTTTGGTGACTAATTATCTGCCAATCTGATAAACTATGTTTGTGCTACATTGATCGAGTAATTTGGTATGGAATCACTCTAAAGTGTATATCAGCTCATATAATTCTGATATGTTTTTCAAGGCTCTTAGATGCAGGTGTGATTAGGGAATCAAAAAATTTAGTTCAATAAGTTGAAAGTTATAAATTTTAGAAGTTTGACTTACATTTTTTGGTGTGTTTCTCTTTTGGCTGACTTTTACATGTAGTGCGCATTTCATGAAGGTTTATTTTTAGGCCCATACCTAAAAATAAACCTTCATGAAATGTGCAATGCATGTACAAGTCAACAAAGAGAGAAACACACCAAAAACTGTAAGTTGAACTTCTAAAATTTATAAATTTTAACTTGTTCAACTAAAATTGTTGATTCCTTGATCATAGTTGCATCTAAGACCCTTGAAAGATGTATCAAAATTATATGATCCAATAATCACTTTAGAGTGCTTCTAGACCAAATTATTGAATTAATGTAGCATAGACATAGTTTACCAGATGGGAAGATAATCAATCACCAAACAATGTTGGTGTGTGATAAAAAATAATATGTGTAAATGAATTGAAATAAAATACTGTTTAAGCACACCGATAAGACATTATATCAAAATAGAATATAAAAAAGTAAATAAATGCAAACTCAGTATTTTGCTTCGATTTCGTCCTATCATCCTCTATCTTTAGTGTTTTTGTCAATTCCAGCTTTTGTTCTCAGATTGTAGGCTAGGCTCAACAAACTGTCTTCCTAAAGAACGGGATTCAAAAGTGATGCATGATGCAAGATTTAAGCTATGATATGGAATAAGACTAATATGCTTGAAATAACCATAATGCTATGATAAATGAATACTAAATGGATTAAATGCATGAACTCTAATTAATTGCCTATTACCAATGCTTGGATTCACACAGGTATTTATAGAGTTTTCTGAATTATTTTGATTGGCTATCTCGATTAACGGTTGTGATAATTCCTGGCAGATCGAATGGCTAAAGAAAGATGAAACTGAAGAGAAAATGGAAGAAAACCTGAAGACAAGATTTTTCCATTTTATGAAAGAGAATAAGATAAGAAGATAAGAAATCATCTTTTTTTTTTTAAAAAGATGTTGAAAGATTTAAAAGTCGATAACAATGAATTAAAACTAACTATTTCAGAGATGATTTGTTTTTCTTAATTAAATGAAATATTTAATTGCTTTTAAAGGTAAGAAAGCCAGATGTACACAAGCCAATGAGACGGAAAAACAAAACATTCCACATTAAACAAACATTTCACCACATAAAACAGCTGCAGATTTCTGCAGATGCTATATGATCTAATTAAATAAAGTTTATTTAATTAAATCTTTTATGAATTAATTAATGAAATATTTAATTAATTAGAAGAAGAAATTAAAATAGAATAGAGATATTTAAACTTAAATTAAATCAAAGATTTAATTTAATTCAACAAGGATAATTAATTTAAATAAACAAAAATGTATTTATTTAATTAATTATGGGACAGAGGAAAATAATTAAATAAAATAAAATTCTATTTAATCATGAAGGAAGAATAAGATGAATACTTATATATAATTAAATTAATTAAATTTAATCATATGTGAGGTTTTAGGAAACTAATTAAATAATAAATATTTAATTAATTTGCCTAGATTATAGCATACTAATCATTTATGTATATGATGTCTCAAGTGATGAAACGCATTGCTTCAAAGAAAAAGAAAAAAATTGCCCCTGATATGTTTCTGATTTTTGATGTCGATGATGCCCCTCGGGAGGTAAATCACGGAAGATGAGGTTGATAGTGATAGGGGAATAGTGATTTAGCTCCCGATAGATGATGGTTGTGATGGCCCAGTTAAAATAATAGGGAAGGAATGGAAAATGACATTAATTCCCACCCTAAAAGACCCTTATAAGGTAAAAGGGGTAAAATGAAGTGTCATTTTCACCCTGCTGCTATAGTAAAAAGTGAGCTCTGATAGTGACTTGGCGAGATGGAGATCCCAGTGCACAGGCATAGATTCGAGAGAGCACGCCAATATTAGAGACCAACTGCGTATGGACCACCGGTGAGTGATTCCAACCGTTTTTTATTGCAATGTTCACATTTTGAATCGATTTTTGAATTGTTTTAAATTAGATTGCATTTTTTTCGCACGTTTTAGCGCATATAGGAAAAGTTTTAGCGCATTCGACAAATCTTTTAGCACATATAGGAAATTTCGTAGTGCATATAGGAATAGGGTGAAAACTAATCCTTTAGCGTGTCAGATAGATAGAGTTGTGCATCTAGGGCAAAATCGGCTAGGTAGATCATGTAGCGCATCTAGGGCACTGAATTGCTCATATAGGATTAGGGTCCAAAATTGATAGAGTTGCGCATATGGTAGTTAGAGTGGCGCATCCATGGGATAGAATAGTGCATTTGGAGTCTTAGCACATCGAGGAAATAGTTGAGCGCATATGAGAAAAACTTTAGCACATCTGGGTTTTAGCGCATATGGGCAACAAAATTGCGCATTTAAGAAATTTTCCCCGAAACACTTGTTTGATGAAAAATGATGATTAAAATTGCTTCCTTAGTCAATAGATAGATAAATTGTATGACCATCATGCTGATATGATAGAAAATCTAATAGAGAACTGATAATGTTGCCTTCAAAATAGAAAACAAAGAGTAGATAGCTTAGAATTTTGTGATAAATGACAAAGAGTAAAGTGATTGTTTGATTGATTGTGTGGTTGATAACTTTGCTTCTCGTGATTGAAAAACAAAGAGTAGTTGTGTGATAAATTTGCATTCTGCGATAGAAAAAAAATAGTAAAATGAAGATAAGAATTTGCATTCATGATTGAAATACAAATAGAAAATGATATGTGTGTTGATAAATTTGCTTTCCTGAAAAGAAAAAAAATAGTAGATGATGATAGAGTAACTTGTTTTGATATTTAGATAGATTGATGTAGCACTTGATATGGGTCAGTGATATGTTTTGTTGGTTAGATAGATCACATGATATGAGTCTGATTGATGTGTCCTTGTGATGATCAAACAAAATAGGAGGCTTTCAAAAGCCTCCAGATCAGAGAGCGGTTCCCACTATGTTGGGCGGACAGAGTAGCCACCCCTCGCTTGATAGCGTACCGGCCGGTCCATTGTTGGCCATGCCAATGGAGGCTCTCACAACAAAATAAGTGGACTACCCCAGATACAAATTCTTAGCACAAACACTTTCACCCACCTAATGAAAGTGAGATGAGTGTGACTGAGAATATATACAAGATTTCGGGGATCCCGGTTAAGCCTCGCGGCTTGAAGTGACCACAAAGGAGATTGGTGGGACCGAGCTGGCAATGATATGCGGCATCCCGGCAATAAAAGCGCTACTCGGATAGGATTGGGATGACTTTCGGAAGGTGATCCGGCCATTATGGGTCAGGTTGGAAACATTTATTGAGGTTTCTTGGACTGACCATCACTTCTGAAATGGAGATCTCTGTGAGTTAGCTGGGGTAGATGCCGGAGTGGATTTACTGGCCGCAGGTTTTCCTGGGGAGTCGTGGTCTTGGCCGACACGTATCAATGTTTATCTCCACGTTGCTCACATAGGATCCGGCCAGTTTACGAAAGTGGCGGCCACTTCACGCATATGTACGTGGCTGCCATCGTAGGTCATGAGCCACTTTCGTATATTAGGCCACCGCGGGCACGCATGTATGCATATGCCGGTGCCGGCGAGTTCAGCGCGGCTTCCGCCATATGCCGCTGAGTATCATGCGGTTTTGGATGATATTGATGCAGTGGTATGGAGACCGTACACAGATTGTGAGGCATGAGCGACAGATCATTTAGAGATGCCTTTTATCTACAGACCACGATATCTGATAGGGCGGATGCCCTTTATTATTGAGATATTTCTGGCATTACGGGTCCTTAGACAGTTTGGATTTACACAGGGTATGCCCCAAGGCGTTGCTCATTATGGGTGGCGCAAGGATGATCCAGGATGGGGACCATGCATTGGATACCAGGAAGTATATACAGAGTATTCCTCTTTATAGCCAAAGGTATGGACTAATAGGCCATAGGTGCAGGATGCAGGGATGACAGATGATTATGCACAGTATTTTCACACGCATCCATTTCCATGATTTACAGTGCCAGATGAGCCACGGGCAATCGGGGTAGCGCCACAGCCAGGGGTAGGGATATAGGGGGATGTGGCCGGTGGAGAGCAGGCTATGGGTGGAGGAGAGGAGGGAGAGGAGAGTGAGGAGAGCAGAGATGGAGGGGAGGAGGAAAACTCAGATGACGGGGATGATGGGAATGAGGAGAGACAATAGAGGTTGGACAGTCTGGGCAGAGCACAGATTCTCCGGTGAGCCAGATCCAGTGGTAGGCCTTGGACAGTGATTCGGGTGTCATACTCTTCTTAGTAGGAGCAGATAGATGCTTTGCAGGGTCAGGTGCAGACTTTTCAGGGATAGCAGGCACAACTGCAGAGCCAACTAGCTCAGGCTCAGAGTGTGATAGTGCAGTTACAGGCACAGGCACAGGTGCAGGTACAGATGCCCGCCCCTAATTCCTAGGTGACATAGCTGGTAGCAGATAGGGATTCCCTTAGATGGTGGGCACTGGAGGCCGAGGGTGTGGCTCAGAGGCTTATGGGTACCATAGAGAGTACCTCATTATGGGAGGCCATTGTAGAGGGATTTGAGGCAGCCAGAGAGGCCGAGTATTACAGAGTTCAGTATGAGGAGCTATGTCCTCCTAAACGGCGAGAGCCTTATCCCTGGTCACATAGTAGGACCAGGACCCGATCACAGACATCAACACATGGTAGAGAGGTTACAGGGCCTTGACGGGATCTTGATGCAGGTACGAGTGGCAGGCCGCCTCCTTCCGGACCAGCTCCTTCAGGGGCATCTACCAGCTAGTGTTTTAGGACTGATATATTGTGCATATATGCAGAGCATGTATATTGAGTTTTGATCATGTCTTATGTATTATGTTTTGACCCCTTTAGCTTCATTAGACATTTGACACTTGTATTATTTTGATGAGCGATGATATGTAGCGGCGATGTTTTTGATGATGATATGGTTATGCATTTTGTGATGTGATATGGATGTTACCTTTATGCATGTATGATATGAGATGAATTTTGGATATGGTTTTATTATATTGGCGGACTAATCTTATGATGCAGGATGATTTAATGATATAATGTAGATGGAGAATGTAGATGCAATGATTGGTAATGATGTATATAGGAATTTGTTGATTTTTGAATTTGTGTAGCAAATGTATAGGTGAATAAAATGTGATGATAATGATATATGTGGTAATGGTAATGTGATGATAATGAGATGATGATGACAAATAACAAATGATAATTGATAATGATAAAATGATAAAATGAAAATGGTAATAATAACAATAATGAAAATGAATGAATGACATGGTAAATTGATGATGATAAAAATGAATGAATGACATGATGAATGATAAAATAAAATGAATGAAATGATAATGATAAATGATAATGATAAAGATGAAGTGATAAAATGAATGAACTGAAGAATGATAAATGATAATGATAAAATGAATGAATGATGAATGATAAATGATAATGAAATGATAAATGATAAAGATAAAATGAATGAACTAATGAATGATAAATGATAATGAAATGATAAATGATAGTGATAAAATGAAGTGATAAATGATAAATGAAAATGAAATGATAAATGATAATGATAAAAATGAAGTGATAAAATGAATGATAAATGATAAATGAGAATGAAATGATAAACGATAATGATAAAAATGAATGAAATGATGAATTGTTGAGAAAATGAATCAATTTTCCAAATGTTCTCCACAAAAAGCTCAAAACTACATGACAACCGTTAATGCCTTCATTCAACCTTTCAAGACACTGATGTGAATCCAATATGCAGATATATACAATGATCTAATGAATATGCAACTAAATGAAACTAACCAGTTTGTTGAGCCTGTTATAAGCCTTCTTGAATCATCATAGAACATTTTTTTTCTTCTTAAAATGTTGGAAGTATGTACAAGCATCAGAGGGGAAATTAGCGCCAATGATGACCAAAGTACAAATTTCATGATTTTTGATATAGCAAGCGAACACAAGCATCGAGGTATAATTGAACCGAGATGACCTAAGCATTACTTGCATAAACAGGTCTCCTTCTAGCATTGATAACTTGTATGCTTCCTAACCGTAGACTACAATAACCACGTAAGGGCCTAGCCAATTTGGTTCAAACTTTCCTTTCTTTTCTCTATCTTGTTGATTACGTGGGTTCTCTTTCAGAACTAGATCCCCCACCTGAAAGGTACGTGGCTTTACTTTGTGATTATAGCTGCGAGACATCATCTGTTGGTATGCTTTCAAATGGTCAGCTGCTCTCTATCAATTTTCTTCTAGAAGTTCTAACTCTTGTAGTCAGGAAACTTTGTATTCATCATCTATTATGAGACCTTTCAGTGATACCCTTAGTGAAGGTATTTCAACCTCTAAAGGCAATATGGCTTCTGCTCCATAGACAAGGGCAAAAGGCATTGCTCCTGTTGGCGTTCAGACACTAGTTCTATAAGCCCATAAGGCAGGATTGAGTTGAACATGCCAATCTTTCCCTGAATCATTTACTGTCTTCTTCAAAATCTTTAGTATAGTCTTATTTGAGGCCTCTGCTTGACCATTCCCTTGTGGATAGTAAGGTGTTGAATATCTGTGTTGAATATGGAATTTTTCACAAAGTTCATCAACATCCTGATTCTTGAAAGGTCAACCATTATCTGTAATAATGGCATTAGGAATACCATATCGACAAATAATGTAGTTGAGTATGAAGGATGAAATCTGTTTTCCAGTGACTTTAGAGAGAGGTACTGCCTCAATCCACTTAGTGAAATATTCTGTCACCGTGATGATGAACTTATGCCCATTTGAGGATGAAGGATGAATTTTCCCTACTAGATCTAACCCCCATTGAGAAAATGGCCAGGTTGGTGTGAATGAGTGAAGTTCTTGTGTAGGAGCATGAATAAGATTCCCATGAATCTGACATTTTGAGCATTTTTTAACAAAAGTGAATGATTCCCTCTCCATTGTAGGCCAGTAGTAACCCATTCTAATCAATTTCTTGGATAAGGTTAATCCACTCGAATGAGTACCACAAATTCCCCCATGAACTTCTTGTAAAGCTTTGTCAGATTCGTCACGTTCAAGATATCAAAGTAAAGTACCATCAAGACCATGGCGATAAAGGGTATCGGCGATAAGGGTATATCGAGAGGATTGTCAGATAAAGTTACATTTTTGGTTGTGGGATAAGTCAGGCGGTAAGGTGTCATCTTTTAGGTAGGCATAAATCTTACCATACCAGGGTGAATCAGATCCTACCAGGTGGCAGATAATTTGGCTTTTAGGTGTGTCATAGGTAGGTGTAAATAATTGTTCCACCAAAAATTCATAGCAAGTCTATTTTTTTGGGAGTTGTATCAATGAGGCGATCGTAGCCATAGCGTCAGCTACTTTGTTGTCAATCCTTGGAATTTGTGTGAACTGAATGTCCACAAAGTACATTTTGAAGTCATCAATCATCTTCTTGTATGGCAACAACTTGTCATCTTAAGTCTGATAATTATCATTGACTTGGTTAATAACTAGTTGTGAGTCATCATAAACTTGTAGCTTGGTAATCCTCCATTCCAATGCTGTCTTTAGTCCAGTGATGAGTGCTTCATATTCAGCTATGTTATTGGTGCATGTAAACATTAGCCTATATGACCGAGGAATGGTATGTACTTGAGGGGTGAAAAAGCGAATGCCTGCCCCCGATCCATGTTGAGTAAAAGAACCATCGAAGTATAAGGACCAGCTACTAGAGTATGTCATGAAAACATCGATCCGAAACTCAACAGTGTAAGGGTGCCTGCTTGTAGAGGAGCTTAATGCCACAAACGTCTCATTGCTTTGTGATCAACGTAGTGGATGTCAAACTCACTCAAAATCATGACCCATTTTGCTAACCTTCCTGTTAGTGATGCTTTACTTAGTAGATACTTGAGTGGATCAATTTTTGAAATAAGATTGATTGTATGAGTTAGCATGTAATGTTTGAATTTCTGTGAGGCAAAAACTATTGCTAAACAATCCTTCTCAATGAAAGTGTAGTTAAGTTCATGACTAGTTAGTGTTCTGCTGATGTAATAGATTGCACGTTCTTTCCCTTCATGGTCTTCTTGTGCTAATAATGCCCCCAAGGATGTCTCGGTTGCAGCAATATACAGGATCAATGGTTTGTCTGGATTTAAGGGCACGAGCAATTCTAGGATCACCGTGCATCGCTTGGATTTTGCCGAAACGGTCACATTTAATAACCCAGACTGAAAGGAACATTCTTATGCAGAGATGTGAATCCATAGACTTTTGTCAGCCAATTGTGCAATGAATCTGCGGATAGACTGGAGTGGCCCTTGTAAGGATCTCAACTGACTAATGTTCTTTGGGGAGGCATCTCCATGATTGCACGAACTTTAGCAGGATCTACTTCAATTCCCTTTTCTGAAACAATATATCCTAAAATTTTTCCAGATGTGACTCCAAAAACACATTTCTTGGGATTTAGGCGAACTTTGAATTTTTCCAATCTTGCAAATATTTTAGACAATATTTCCAAGTGTCCTTCTCTGGTGTATGATTTTGCCAATATGTCATCTACATAATCTTCCATGAATGTGTGCATCATGTCATGAAAGATCATAGTCATAGCTCTTTGATAAGTAACCCCAAAGATTCTTCTCAAGTCAGAAGGTAGCATACATCTCAATAGGCACGCTCCCCACTGACAAGTGCTTATTTTCTCCTCGGTCTTCAGGTGCAATCTTGATTTGGTTGTAACTAGAAAAACCATCCATTAATAAATACATGGCATGGCCAGCTGTCAAATAAACTATAGTGTCAATACTTGGAAGTGGGAAGTCATCCTTAGGACATGCTTTATTAAGATCTCTAAAATTTTTGCACACTCTAACACTTTTATCTAGCTTGGCTACCGCGCCAATATTATGATCCATTTACATAGGAAATTGGTCTTATAAAGCCCGTGATCGAGGAGCTTCTAAGTTCTTCCCTTAACCAAGAAAGCTACATGAGGACCACCAAGCTTTTGTTTTATCAGTTTAGCTCTGCTCTGATAGAAAAATGATGCATTGAGGAGGTTAGTGTCACATCTCGACATGTCCGGTGATATGACCAAGCAAAATGTTCCTTGACATTTCGAGAAAAGTTCATGAACTCTGGGATTTCTTTATCTGTCATTGATTCAACTATCTGTAGAATCCTTGGATTATCTGTAGTTGTAATATTGATTTCCTTTGTAGGCTCAATCAAGATGGGTGATCGCTCATGATAGTGCTCAGGGAGAGTGTCAAGAGTCCCATCAGGTGGTGCCTTAAAAAGGTTTTCACCCATTTTATACGCCTTGGCTTAATCTTTGGTTTGATCTTAGTAACGCCAAATTCCTGGTTTTCTCCACTCAGATTGTTTTTCTTTTTATTTTATTTTTGGTGAGCTGCACTTTACACTCGATTGCACTCTATACCAAAAATTTTGGAACAATCATTACATCATTTGCGTTAAAGGAAGTTTATGATAGCTTCATCGTTTGGAAAAATAGGTATATCAATAGGTTTGGTTAGATCCCGGTCAATGAGATCAGGATGGATTAAAGGTAAAAAGTCATTTGGTTGTGTGAAATTGGCGATGGTTAGAGTCAAGATAGAGTTATCGGTAGGATCCCAGGCATATAGAATAATGATGGTACTATTCTCCGATAGCCTGTCCGTTAAAATCCTACTCTATCACTGTATCATAGTTGCTTTGTGGTTCAGATTCTTGTGGTTGGGACCCTGAACCTTCTCCTTTGATTAAAGTGGGTGTATACTTGTGTATGACATCTACCTCTTTGTCCCTCCAAAATTCATCATCGTGGATGGTATCCCATTCATATTCAGCAGAATTTGTATCAGATTTATTTTCTATGAAATTCAGGATTGATGCCAAACATGCCTCTTTCTTATCAGAACCTTCTTGTAGTGTAAAAACATTACCTTGTGATTGTTTAGATGGGGTAGCATCATAGCCTAGTCCAGTTTTATCATATGCAGCAAGCCCTGGGAGATGGATAGGCTCAACTACGCCTTCTTTTCTTTTTCCAAGAGGACCATTGTCATATCCCATCTTTTGCATGATGGAATACCCTTTTCCATATTGATCTATTGGTAAGGTGACATTTAGAACTGTTTCCTCTTCATCCTTATAGAGCCAATCCAAAATCGTTGTATCTTCAAGATCTCCCATGGGGAATTTTTCTTTGATAAATTGTCCATTGAACTTGGTAGTTGGCTCTGTTTGTATTTGTGTCGATGTTGATGCTACTGATATCTGTTGTTGTGTAATAGAAGGTTGTCCATGTGATCAAGGAGATATAGGTAGATTAGCAAGACAAAGAGAATATTCCCCAACTCCGCTTTCCTTGAACTGCAATTTTTTGTCAAAGCTTTTAGCTAATTGACTGATTTGTGTATCATGCTTAGGAGAAGTATTAGCAAGGGCTTCTCGATTGTTTGGAACCAAAGTATCCTGATGAGCTTTGACGTTGGCACAAGTTTGGGTGTTTGAATTATCAGCTGGTATAGTGATTTCTTGTCCGTCATATGGAAACTTAAGACATTGATGGTAAGTAGACGGAACAGCTTGCATTTCATGAATCCAAGGACGACCCAACAAGATATTGTATGCAAGATCCCAGTCTAAAACTTGACAAAAGGTTTTTTTGATAACAGGTCCCACTCTGATCGGTAGCATGATTAGACCTTTAGATGTTCTTTCTTCATCATCATAGGCTTTGATGGTAATCTTCCTTCTAGGATCAATGGAGTCTTCTGCAAATCCTAATGCTTGAACCACCTTCAAGGTACATATATTTAAACCAGCCCCTCCATCTATTAGGACACGTTTAACACGGAACTTATGGATCATGACCTCTAAATATAATGAAGAATTATGGGGATGAGTCATGGAAACATCATCTTTGTTAGAGAATGAAAGACATGTGGGTGAGGACAAATGTCCTACCATGGCTTGAAATCGGTTCACATCCAAATCCGTGGATACAGTTGTTTCAAAAAGGGCTTTGTCTAAAATTTCCTTATGTGCAGGAGAAATCTTCAGGAGTTCTAAAATGGAAATTTGAGCTGGAGTTTTTCGAAGTTGGTTAACTAAGTCATATTGATGTTGAGGGAAGGTCTCAGTGGATTTCGAAGAGGTACCCTTCAAGACAACTTTAGCTTGCGCTCTCGTTGTGACATTCACTTGTCCATTGTCTACTTTCTCTTTGAGTTTTATAACATTGACTCGCTCATTGTCCATATAGATGTGACGGATTACATTGTCATCAATTTGGTTCACATTTTTGTCCAAAGACTCTCCCTTTTGATAATTCGGTAGAGGGTTGTGAAATGCTTGGTGATCTTCATTGGATTTTTGTTGTCCTTCTACTGTGATAATGCCCTTGTCAATTAGGTCTTGAATAGCATGCTTCAAAGCTTGACAGTTGTTTGTGCGATGACCTCTGCACCTATGGTAGTCACAAAAATAAGCTTCATTCCATGATGGAGGTTTTACACTAGGTTCATAAGTGCGTTGTGGTGGTAACATAAGGACATTCTTTTCCATAACCTCTTTGAAAGCAGATTCCAAGGATTGTTCTAGTGGAGTGAAAGTTCTTCTATTAGAGAAGAATGAAAAGCGTTGTGGGTTCGTGTTTGAGGTATTCCCTAAAGTGTTGTTGTTGTTGTTGTTCCCACGATAGTTTTGGTTGTTGATAGTCCCCTGATTGTTGTTTGTTGGAGGAGGAAAATTGTTTCCTTGATTCGTGACCGAATTGACATTGTTGTAATTATTGTTACGAGTAGTATTTGGAGTACTCAGAACAAACGGCTTAGACATGACATGATTTGCATCCACAACACCATCATTTACAATGTTTTTGTTGCGGGTCCAAAATTTAGACTTGTCTTGATTGTTGTAATGGATAGATGAGCTAGG
>VDFB02207053.1:0-13699 GCA_007258455.2 Sequoia sempervirens | reverse complement strand
GGACGGGGATGTCGAGGAGGAACTAGATCATGATGATGTAGGAGTTAATGTTCATGAAGGTGATATCCATATGGATGATGACATTATCGAAACTGATATCGATGATGATGATGATGATATGACCAATCCTTACAATGTTGAATCTGGATCAGATGATACAGATAAAGAGTTGGATGAAGAAGAAGATCAATGACATTGAAATATATAAGTTATGCGATTATATTACCTATTTGATATTAATTTATTGATAGAATTATATTTGACTTATGTGGTTACATAATTAATTCATGATGTTTTTAATTTTTATGCCATTACATAATTAATGTAATGATATACTTTTTAATGTTTGAAAGGTCAAAATATTAAAACATTTCAATAGTGATGTTAACAACTTTGAAATTAGTGAGTTTTATGTTTCATGTGATCATAAAAGATTAAAAATTTTGTTGTAGAGGTGGTTGTTCGCTGGTTGACGATATGTTGGTTCTTACAATGTAAACTGTGTTTGCCTCTCTAATCTACCCATGGAATTTCCAATTCCAATCGGGGCCGCCTTTGAAGTACTTTGGACCAACCCATCAGGACTCTTTAAAGCCTTCCTACACTTCTCGGCTCTGCAAGACCCGAGAAAGGATCCATTAATGTGTTTACAACCTCTGCACCATTATTATAAACAACATTAACAATAGTAGATGATCTCACTTAATAGCTCAACACGATAAGATAATATCAACTAGAATTGGTTGTTCATAGATAATATCAACTATCTGGAGTATGAGATAACTAAACACAATCCATTGTATAAGATAGTCAATGATTTGCACTTTGTAGCAAGCTCTAGGCAAAGAAGACAAACAAATAATCGAACTATACCAATAATTTACACCCTAGACTGGCCATATATCCATTATGTGAGTCAAATTCATGGGTATCTATAGGTTTATAACAGATTTAATACATCACATATAAGATCCCTGACAATATTGCATTACAATTTCATCAGTGTGCATTCTAACCCAGGACTACTTATCAAATCTTTATACATCACATATCCGCCTATAATCCCATTCAAACATTTTGATTAATTCCTTGAATTAAAGCTAAAATAGAATCATACACACCACAACAGTGAGATGGATAAAACAACCCTTAGTTATTTCATTCAAAGTTCAGATATGCATGTACAATGGAGAGACATGAGTTCAAATTTTCATTTCAACTCAAATGCTAGTACTGTTATACAACATCAAATCTCTATGAACTCAAAACTTGTTACAGAATGACTCAAAATCTAAATTGCATTTCTCTAAAACCATCGTACTTTACAATTCGCTCTGCAACTTCACCTAGACTCCACGTGTACTATCTTAACAAACCCGTACTTCGCCTTGGAAATCCTTCTTATAGAAAAAATGAAGGAGCACCCAAGCAGTACACTGCCACCAATTGGAGCACCCTCGGGTGATATTCCAAAATTTGTCTACAACAACCACCACCTTGAAAAAATATGGTTGCCCATCATATCACCGGTGGAATGTTGATGCAAAACTACAAGAAACCGTGATCGTAAAAAAGTCGCCAACACAAACTCAAAACTATTGCAACCACAAATATTTGATCTGCCACCTGTTAGTAGTTCACTCCTTTTACTCCTCCTTAGTCAAATATTTAGTTACCCAATTATGGTACTCATCATTAGTCAGCCAGTCAAAATTAATTACCTCATCCACCTTGGTATTATAAGGTGTGTATTTTACCGCTACCTGATTCACATCCCTTTCAAAAGATTCCAAAAATGAGGTGGTACTAATGATTTTGTCTATACAACTCACCAACAAGTCATAGTCTGAGTCATCACAAATTGAATTGATTTGATCATTGATGGCCTCACTTGCTTGATCCTGCCATTGTTGAAATGACGTGATTTTTCTTTGCTCATCAATTATATCAGGTAACAATGTGTTAGCCCAATCATTGAAATTCTTTTCACCAACTCCTCACCCTTTCCTACTAAGTCATCCGGTCCGAAACCTTGCAATGATTTTACTAACACATGAGTAGGTTTTTAATGAATGGGCCTATTATTTATATCAAACATTGAGGCCTTATACATGATATATAGATCACTGGCCCTAGGGATCCAATTGTCAATTATTGGTATCACTACTTCATGATCCCTATCAATATTCTTTATTGCTGCTAACAACAAAGAATATAAAGAATGTATAGATAGCAATTTGCTATCAACCTTTTCATTTAAATGCCTCAAAACAGTAGTAACAATTTCCTTTTTCTTTAAGAGAGATCCCTCACTTTTCTTTAATGATGCCTGCAATTCATCGATTTTTTGCAAGAGCTACTTCTTTGTAGGATCGATAGAGTACTCTATTTCTTCTTCAACTTCTTCTAAAGAAAGGGTGAGGACATGATTCTCGACTGAGATCCTCGTGGAAACAATTGGAGAAGCAGAGGCACTAAACCCCGTTGTGGAAGGTAATGTACTGGTTCCTGGAGCACTTGATGTCTCCCCAATTTGCTTATACCTAAACCTCTCTACTTCAGTTTGCAACTCAACATTTCTGCTACATCTTGCTGTACTCCTCAATCAAAAAGTTATATTTTTCCATTAAGCTCTTCCTTTAAGCTTCCTCCCTTTCAGCAGTCTTTTGGGCCAATTTGGTCACATTCATAGTCAAATTAGTGGCCTTAGTGGTTGAGGTCTCTGAAGCTCTCTTTATTATCAATCCTCCCTTGAAATTTGGATTAATATCAAAAACATCTAGTTTTCTCCCTTGTGGGTCCAATGCCCAAATTGCCAGAGTTTCATATTCCTCACTGAAAGTAGAGTTTTGCAATGTTGCCTTGACCTCTTCTTCAGAGTCTTGAAAGGGATTCTTAGACTTCATAATAGCATTAAAGGATACTGCATCTGCAATGTCCTATTCAGGAAAAATTAATACACCAGCCTGACTCACCAGTTTTCTTCCTTCTTCAGGAGTGATGTTCTTGAATTTTTCCATTAATTCAACTTTTACCTCCTCATCATTCTCCTAGTCTGACCTGTCAGGCCTTAGTTCTCTTCTCTGCCTACATTTATCTTGATACTCTTCAAACTTCATCCTCCATACCAATTGCAAGAATATGAGTTTTTACAAATGTATTGTCATCTAGAAACTCCTTGCATGCCTCCATTCTTGCATCTTGTACACTTTTACCTTTCATATCTAAATAAGATAAAACTAATTTAGCTGGCCTAGGAGGGGGGAAGGCATACCAACTTGCATGTCTTGATTAATAACAATAATCTCATCCATTAGATCCTCTTATGGTTGATCAATTCTTTGCCTCTTAGGGCTTGGCTCAGATGGTGGTGATGAGGGATTGTCTTCTGGTGATGATTCTAAATCAATAATATTGATTTCCCTAGGAACTTTGAATTTTGGACTTGGTTGTGGAGGCACTTTCATAATCTATTTTCCTTTTCTGTCCACTTCTTCTTCATCACTGCTACTATCCTTTTTCCTCCTATAAATGGGCCACCTTTCCGTAGGCTGGTATGTTGGCCTTGTTTCAATTGGTTTGGCACCTTTCTCTTGTACACCTAGACTCAATTCTAAATTTACCTTTTTTGTCCTCAATGTGCCCATAATTTCCTTGAAGTTTCCCATCAGAAAATCAATTTTCTTATGGTGGAGACTGAACTCTAACAATGGATCATATTTTAGATCCATTTTGTGCACAACATCTAGTAGCTTACCATAAGCCATCGATTCTTGTTCAACCTGGCTCATTCAAATCAAATTCATTTCTAATCAAGTCTTCGTGTGGAAATTAAAACTCATGCACAAATTTTCTAGCTTTTATTTTTTGTCCTAAAAGAGCAAGAACCCTCTTAGGATCATCCCTGGTCCACACCTCAAATGGTAATCATCAAAGAAATTATCAAAATGCTACCCAACCTCGCTGAAAATACAAAATCGCATACAACCGGGGAGCAATCTTAAGAAAAATGTTCCTTACCCTTCCAAAGTGAGGTTGTCTCAAAGAATACAACTCATTCAAGCACATAACTTCTCAAGAACTTTAATTTGTGGCATTACTGTATGGCAAGATATGAGGGCTCCCTAAAACCATATACTCAAGACAGGCCGACTAGGTATGGATAATGTCACCATAGTTATGGTAAACCTTCACTGGGCTTTCCTCTCCTTTGGCTCGAGGACATCATGTAATTCCTCAGTGGATCCTAGGTATATTCACCATTAATCTAGCCCTTAACTGAAGCAAAATTATCAAATTGCACATAACTAGTGCTTTCCTTATTACAAGATAAATCTACAGCCCATATCTGTACTGACAATCTTTCTCCATCAACTGATTGCTTTAATTTCATCCTCTCAGAGAAAAAGTTAGCATTGTTAAACAAAAACATATGCATTAGCATAGAATACCAAAAGAATTGAGTGCTAGTATCATTTTTTTGCAGCTTTGACAGCCCTTCATGCATCCTCTCAGCCAAGAAAGAAGTGAAGTCATAGGTCACAGAGAAGTTAGGGTGTTGTATTTGCACCCCCATGAACATATAAGCAATGGGCATTACTGTACCAAGACTAAAACCCAAAATATGACATAAAGAATAGAAAGTGGCTAGGAAATGGTTTGCAAAATAATTTAATTTGAAAGGTTCCTAGTCACTAGGGCTGATATGAAATTTTGAACCTCTTGCCCTAGCCAGATGAGGTGGAAGCAACCTTGCTCTAAAAAGTGATTTCAGCTTTGCATACTCTTGCTTCATTTCCTCAAGGTTGATAGGAACCAAGTCTTCGCTCGGTTCAATCAAGTCAAAAATATGTTGGACCTCTTCTCTGTTAATGCTCAATATAATCTTTCCATCATTGTCCCTGATTATCCGTGTAACAGGGTCATATCTTGCAGCCATTGCCCTAAGCAGGTCTACATCAGGGAATACATTTGGTACCACCAACATCCCCTTATCATACATCCATCCATTTTAAAAAGGGTGAGGAAAATTCCTCTGTCCATACCAAAATCTAAACAATTCCAAGCCAGTGAGGGGAACCCTGGCATCGGCAATCTTGGAGCAATTATACACTAACCCTTCCCCTGAGATTTTCAATCGCATTAGGACCAATCCCTTCCTCCTATCATTCATTGATAAGGGAAATTGATCCAAGAAATCATCACACAGGTTTCATTTCAAATATTCGGTCTAGCCAAAATGTTGCTTGGGTGGTGCCATCTCGGACAAACTAGGGCTTCTTTACAATGTTATAATTCAGATAGCTAGGACTAACCAAATATAGAAAATTACAGGACAAAACACTGTAATTTCTCACTACTATAATTAAACTATAGCCCTAACACATTCATCAACAAGCTCACAACACATCCACTAATCCTTTTCCCAAATTCAAATGTAAAATGACCTGAGGCACAAAAAATAAACTCACAACTTTGTTCATAGAACTCCCAAATTCTGGCTGCAGAAACTTGCAATTCTACCTTCGGCTCTAAAAATGCTCCGTGAAATAGTTGAATGCTTTGTGATATAGACCAAGTAGGAAAATTGATTTTATTGTTGATCAAATCACGTTAGAAAGTGTCTCATCCGCCATTAAAGCTCAATTTCGCGCTGCACGAATGACTCCAACCATATTTGATGCAGATTTAAATTCGAGCCGTCAATTCTTCAGCTTGATCAAATCATCGATGGCCACCTTCAAAACAACTGACACAATTGCCAACATGGCGATAAGGGGCCCACCTTACCATACACTATGAAGGAATTCCACGTGGCGGTTGCTCGCGATATTGCAATCCTAAAACTTCTGATCGTGTGATGGCGGACAACCGTTGATCCTGGGCATCAATGATCTTGTTCCTTTAACATAGTCGCCAGCCATGTCATTAACCTTCGAGCAAATTTTCCAGCGAGATTATAACATATCCGTCGATTTAGAACATGTGCATCTCGAGAACACTTTAGTAATCCGCTCCTTAATACATTTAAAGTCGGCTAGTGTTTCCTTTACTCTTTAGGCTTCATCGAATGAGACACATGGCGCCCGCCCGTGATTTCACAATCAACCCAAGCACCATCGTGGGATGGCAGGGAATGACTCAGATCAAATGGTAGTTGGTCAGCGATAGCGCAAATTTGATCCCCCGGATAGGACATGTGGTGCCCGCCCGTGATTTCACAATCCTTCAATTCCCAATCACAGGATGGCGGGCACCGTTGATATCTGCGGGAAATAGATCAACGAAAACACTACATCAACCCTTGCAAAATAAAACATTCATTAAAAGGAGGAGTGGGAATTACTAGGTGAACGACAAACAACAACATAAGTTGTTTGAAAAACGATGAAGCACGGGGTTATCCAAGACTTGGGAAAAATAAAACCCAGCGAAGGAGATAAAATTAAAACAAAGGGGCCTAGCCTAGACGAGCTGATAAGACATAAGTCATTTTAAAACCCTTCAAAAAGGTAACAGCAAAAAATTATCCCAACCCAGGCGTAAAGTAAACATAAGGGTTTTACATATAGGCAAAGCTAAAACCCCAACCTTAGGAATTTTCCAACACCATGAAAGACCAGAGACATAAGGCAGGGCATGAATGACAAACAAGGAGAAATTTTTTGAAGCTCCATCGGTGTAAAGGCCTTTAAAAGGCATAAAGTGATCATTGTAATGGTTTTTTATGGTTGAGGATTTAAAATACAAGCTCTTGACATTCGAAAATCTATGTTTTGCTTCAAAATTTCTATATTTTTCCTGTTATGCAGCACTATACGGTCACATGTAGCCATATTTTGATGTGAAATCAATTCCAGGTCATGAAGATATGTGTTAGCTTTGATTTGAATCTGATTTGAGGGCTTAATGCGTTGATTGAGTTAGAAAGCTTCATTTCTTTGCATACAGCCTGGTTACCCTATTTTTGAGGGTTTTGTAGTCCAAACATGATATGAAGGGGCTCTTACACTTTTTGTGATTATTGTAGCTTGTCTAAGAGGCCCCATGGATACTGTTGTAATTCTAGGATGCATGAATAAAGCGTAGGATGAAAAATAAAGAAGGTATAGCTGCTATCCTTAAGAGTTTTGTGAAGAAAAGAATGTGAAATGAGAGGTTCAAGCCTAGGTTTCAACAAAACATGTATGAGAGATATGATTTTATTAATTTTTATCCATGTGCAGACCTAATGGGTTGTTTCTGAACACTGAATATAAATGATATACATACACACACACATATATATATATGTATGTATGTATGTATATGTATTTTTAAATGTAAATGTAAATGCAATTACTGGATGCTCTCCTAGAACAATGAATGCAACATATCATTAAAGAAATCTATATCTATGTATATAAATGTGTATTTCTAAATGCAAGTGTAAATGCAAAGAGCATATGGTTTTGAAGTGATATAGATACAACATATCCATAAATTAATGTAATTGAAATTCTAAAGTCTTCAACACATATAATATGAAATCGATCAAACTATTAAACTACATGAGAAATAAATGAAAACAGTAAATGCATATGTATGCATTTGTAAATGGGTGTAAAATAAATAAGAATAATGAAAAATTATAAAAGAATACAAGGAAAGGTTTAGAGTTTAGAGTGAGAGAGAGATAGAGGGTAGAGGGTTTAAGGGTTTAGAGTTTAAGGGTTAATGGTTTAGGGTTTAGGGTTAAAGGTAGAGGGTGTTGGTTTTTTTTCTACACTGTAACTAGGTTGGTCTTCTAATCTACCTATGGGATTTCCAATTCCAATCAAGGGAAGCTCAAAGGACCTCGGGACTAACCTGGCGAGGACTTTAAAGCCTCCTACACTTTGGGCTCGCAAGACCTTAGGGTGATCCCTTAATGTGTTTACAACCTCTGCACCAATATCATAAACAACATTAACACATAACAAATAATCCCATTGAATAACTCAACACAATAGGATAATATCGAATAAAATTGGCTGTTCACCGATAATATCAACTATGTGGAGCATGAGATAACTACAACCAATCCATAGTAAAATATAGTCATTAATTTGCAATTTGTAGCAAGCTCTAGGAAAAGACAAACAATTATTGAACTACACAAATAAGTACAACTTATATTAGTGCCATATATCCATTGCAGGAGTCACCCATAAGCATCTAAAGGTTTTATGGACATATTTAATACATAACATATAAGATCCTCATTAATATTGCATTACAATTCTATCAAGATGCATTCTCACCCAATACTACTTTTAACAAATCATTATAATAAAAAATATCTGCCTATAATCCCATTCAAGCATTTTAATTAATTCCTTTGAATTAAAGCCAAAATAAGGATTATATACACCCTACACTAGTGAGATGAATGAAACAACCCTAGTCATCTTATTCAAAAAATTCAGATATGCATGTACAGTGGAGAGAAATGAGTTTGAATTTATCATTTCAACTCAAATGCTAGTACTGTTATACAACATTAAATCTCCATGAATTCCAAACCGATTACAGAATAACTCAAAACCTAAATTGTATATCTCTCTAAAACCATCAGAATTTACAATTTGCTCTGCAACTTCACCTAGACTCGACCAAAAATTATCTAACTTGCTAACCTGTACTTCTGGCCTTGAAATCCTTCTTATAGAAAATGAAGGAGCAAACAAGCATCGGGCCAAAAAGTACACATGTCACCAGCCAAATGAAGCATCTGGTGATATTCCAAAAATCATTACAACAACCATCACCCCGGAGAATATTCTCGTTCATCATGTCAGCTGAGGAAAATTGAGGCAGCAACAAAAAACCACAAGAAACCCACGTCGAGACCGCCATCAAAGCAAAACCAGAGGCCGTTGTAACTGCAACATCTGATTTACCACCTGTTAGTAATTCATTATTTTATTCATCCTAAGTCAAATATTTATTTACCCACCCCTGATATTCTTCATCAGTTGGCAAGTCAAAATTAATTACCTCATTCACCGTAGCATTATAAGGTGTGTATTTTACTGCTACTTGATTTACATCTCTTTCAAAAGATTCCAAAAATGAGCTAGTACTAATGATTTTATCCATACAGCTCACTAACAAGTCATATTATGAGTCATCACAAATTAATGTAATTTGATCATTGATGACCTCACCTACCTGAGCCTGCCACTGTTGGAATGACCTGATTTTCCCTTGCTCATCAATTATATCAAGTAACAATGTGTTACCCCAATCATTGAAATTATTCACCAACTTCCTAATCTTCCTATTCAAGTCATCTAGTAAGGTCTAAAAACCTTGCAATGATTTTACTAACACTTGAGTAGGCTTTAATGATTGGGGCCTATTGTTTGTATCAAACCTTGAGGCCTTAATCATGACATCCAGATCACTAGCCCTAGGGATCCAATTTTTAATCAATGGTATCACTACCTCCTGATCCCTATCAATATTCTTTATTGCATCTAATAGCAAAGAATATAAAGAATGTATAGATAGAAATTTATTATCAACCTTTTCATTCAAATGCCTTAAAACAGTAGTAACAATCTCTTTTTGCTTTGAAGGAGATCCCTCGTAACTTACACTCAAAGATGCTTGTAACTTATCATTTTTTTGCAAGAGCTGCTTCTTTGTACGATCAACAGAGCACTCTGTTTCTTCATCAATTTCCTCTAAAGAAGGGGTGAAGGAAGGATTCTGACTGAGAGACCTTGGTGTGGAAACAATTGGAGAAGCAAGATGCACTGACCCTGCTGCGAAAGGTAATGTACTGGTCCCTAGAGCACTTGATGTCTCCCCAATCTGTCTATACCTGAACCTTTCTACCTCAGTTTTCAAATCAACATTCCTATGTTGCATCTTGTTTTATTCTTCAATCAAAAGGTTATACTTCTCCATTAGGCTTTTCTTTTCAGCCTCCTCCCTTTTAACAGTCTTTTGGGCCAATTTGGCCACATTCACAATTAAACTAGTGGCCTCAGTGGTTGAGGTCTCTGAATCTCTCTTTATTATTAATCCCCCTCTGAAATTTGGATTAATGTCTGTAATGTTTGGATTTCTCCCTTGTGGGGCCAATGCCCAAATTTCCAAGGTTTCATACTCTTCACTGAAAGCAGAATCTTGAAGTGCTGCCTTGACTTCTTCTTCAGATTCTTGCAAGGGATGCTTGGACTTCATAATAGCATTAAAGGCCACTACATCTACAATGTCCCATTCAGGAAGAATCAATACACCATCCTGACTCACCAATTTTCCTCGCCATCCTCGTGGGAGGATGTTCTTAAATTCCTTCCATTAATTCAGCTTTCACTTCTTCATCATTCTCCGGTTTGACTCACAGTCTTAGCTCTCCTTACATTTATTTTGATATTCTTCAAACTTCATCCTCCATACCAATTGCAAGAATACAAGAGTCTATAAATGCATTGTCGCTCAGAAACTCCTTACATGCTTCCATTCTTGCATCTTTTATACACTTTTCCTTTCATATCTAAATCAGATAAAACCAATTTAGCTGGCCTAGGAGGGGAAGGCATACCAACTTGCATGTCCTGACCAGTAACAATAATTTCATCCATCAAACTCTCCTGTGGTTGATTAGTTCTAAAATGCCTTTTAGGGCTTGGCTCAGATGGTGGTGATGGGGGACTATCTTCTGGTGATGACTCTAAATCAATGATCTTAATTGCTCTAGGCACTTTGAATTTTGGACCTGGTTGTGAAGGAAACTTCATAATTTGCTTCCCCTTTCTATCCACTTCTTCCTCATCACTGTTGCTATCATTTTTTCTCTTGTAAATGGGCCACTTTTCTATAGGTTGGTATGCTAGCCTTGTTTCAAATGGTTTGGCACCTTGTTCTTGTACACCCAGACTCAACTCTAAGTTTACTTTTTTGGTTCTCAAAGTGCCCATAATCTCTTTGAAGTTCTCCATCAGAAAATCAATTTTTCTATGGTGGGGACTGAACTCCAACAGTGGATCATATTTCAGATCCATGTTGTGCACAATATCTAATAGCTTATCATAAGCTATCCATTTATCCTTGTTCAACTCCTGCTTATTTAGGTCAAACTCATTTCTGATCAGGTCCTCAGGAAAGTTGAACTCATGCACAAACTTGCCAGCCTTTATTCTTTGCCTAAAAAGGGTAAAGAAACCCTTAGGATCATGTTGCCGCTTTGGACCACATCTCAAATGATAATCCTCAAAGAATTTCTAAAAGCGCACCTAGCCTCCTTTTGAAAAGAAAAAATCAGATACCACTGTATAACTGGGGCCAAAGGGAATGTTCCCTTACTCCCTCCCTCCGTGAGGTTGTCCCCATGGATGCAACCTATCCTCTGCCACATAAAATTATGCAAACCCCACTCTTAGTGGCACATTGTATGGCAGATATGAGGGGCTCTTGAAACCATATACCCCTCAAAATAAAGGCCGAATTTGGTATGGGATGAATGTCACCCCGCTATGGTCAGATTTTAATTCCCTTCAAGCCTTTGGCCCGAGGGAAATCATGTAATTCCTCAGGAATCCTAGGTACATTCACCGTCAATCTAGCCCTCAATCTGGAAACAAAACAATTATCAAATTGCACATAACTAGTGCTTTCCTTATTACAAGATAAATCTTCATCCCATATCTGTATTGGCAATCTTTCTCCATCAACCGATTGCCTTAATTTCATCTTCTTAGAGAAGAAGTCAACATTCTTGAATAAAAACATATGCATCAACATAGAATACCAAAAGAATTGAGTGCCAGTATCATTTTTCTACAGCTTTGACAACCCCTCATGTATCCTCTCAGCCAAGAAAGAAGCAAAGTCATATGTGACAGAGAAGTTAGGGTGTTGTATTTGCACCCCCATGAACATGTATGCAATGGGCATCACCGCACCAAGATTGAAACCCAAAATCTGACACAATGAATAAAAAGTGGCCAGGAAATGATTTGCAAAATAATTTAATTTGAAAGGTTCATGGTCACTGGGGCTGATATGAAATCTTGAACCTCCTGCCCTAGCCAGATGAGGTGGAAGCAATTTAGCTCTGAAAAGAGACTTCAACTTTGCATATTCCTGCTTCATTTCCTCAAGGTTGATAGGCACCAAGTCCTCACTCCGTTCACTCAAGAAAAAAATATGTTGAATATCATCTCTGTTAATGCTTAACAAAACCTTTCCATCATTATCCCTAATTACCCATGTGACAGGGTCATATCTTACAGCTACTGCCCTAAGCAGGTCTACATCAGGGAAAACATTTGGTACCACCAACTTCCCCATATCATACATCCATCCATTTGAAAAAGGGTGAGGCAAATTCCTCTGTCCATACCACAATCTGAACATTTCCAAACCCGTGAGAGGAACCCTAGCATTGGATATGTTGGAACAATTGTATACTAACCCCTCCCCTAGGATTTTCACTCACATCAGAACCAATCCCTTCTTTCTATCATTCATTGACAAGGACAATTGATCCAGAAAATTATCATACAGGTTTCTTTTTAAATAGTCAATCTGGCCAGAATGTTGCTTGGGTGGTTCCATCTCAGACAAACTAGGGTTTCTTATAACTTCACACTTCAAATAGCTAGGACTAACCGGAGATATGAAATTACAGAACAAAATATTGCAATTTCTCACAATTTAAATAAACTATAGCCCTAAAATGTTTATCAACAAGCCCTATGATAAGTACAACAAATATTTTCCTTAATTCAAGCACAGAGTGACCGGGAAACACATAAATTAACTCACGACTCTTTTCACAGAATTCCCAAATTATGGCTGTTAGAGTTCACAACCTTGCTCTCGGCTCTAAAAATGCTTCGCAAAATACCTGAATGCTTTGTGACACATAAAATAGGAGAATTGATTTTATTTCGATCAAATTGTGCCAGTAAATGTCTCATCCACCATTAAAACTCACTCGTGCGCTGCACGAACGACTCCAACCATATTTGATGTAGATTTAAATTCGAGCCGTCGATCCTTCATTTTGATCAAATCATTGACGACTACCTTCAAAATAGGCTAACACAATCGCCAACATGGCCATAAGGGGCTCACCATACCATACGCTACGAAGGAAGTCCACGTGGCGGTTTCCTGTGATATCGCAATCGGTAAAAATCCTGCAACTTCGGATCACGCGATGGCGGGCAACTGTAGATCTTGAGCATCAATGATCTCGTTCCTTCAACACAGTCATCAGCCCTATCATTAACCCTCGAGCAGATTTTCCATCAAGATTATAACACATTCATCGATTTGAATCACGTGCATCTTAAGAGCGCTTTAGTAACCCGCCTTTTAATGTATTTAAGGCCAGATTAATGTTCCACGGTATTTCCTTTATTCTTTCGGCTTCATCAGATGAGACACGTGGCGACCGCCTGTGATATCGCGATCGACGGTGGGGCCTTCGTGGGATGGCAGGGAACGGCTGAGATCAAATGGTGGTTGATCAGTGGTCGTGCAATTTCATCCCCCAGAAGGACACGTGGCACCCTCCTGCGATATCGCAATCGGTAAAATCTTGCAGCTTTTGATCACGCAATGGCGGGCAACCGTTGATATCTGAAGGCAATTTGATCAACGGTAGCGCAAATTCGATCCCTTCTACAAAATAAAACATTCATTAAAAAGGATGAGG
>VDFB02207052.1:0-15874 GCA_007258455.2 Sequoia sempervirens | reverse complement strand
CCTATGGACTTTGCCATTTCCAATACTTAGTACTCCAAAGGAATTGGTCAACGAATGAGTAAAAGTTGCAAAAATTCTATTCCTACACTTTGGGCTTTGTGAAACCTAGGAGGGTGATCCCACAATGTATACTCAGGAATTTATATGCCTACTACTTAGATACATAGTCAATCAATAGATAATTCTTATAAAATTACTCAACAACGTAGTATATCAAACAAGTTGGCAACTCATTTATCGATACCCTACATTTGGAGCATGAGAATAATGAAACTCAACACAAAACAACTACTATGGTACTCATTTGAAAGTTTATAAATAAAATGTGATTAGCTAATGAATCAACCTAGAAAATGAATTATGAATAATTTGCATGAACTAGTGCCTTATCCTAAACATAGAGTCAATCTCAACCTATGCAATCAGATAATAACTCAACAATAGCAACACATAATCTCAAGAATCACTGCATTACAACACTCCCACATTGCATTCATGATTATCACTACTTAGAGGTATCTTAGTACCTAATTCTTATGAGTTAACAATCTCATCCAAGCATTTACATTAATTCATTGAACTAATAAGTAGGAATGAAATTAAACATCCATTGAGAAAAAAAAGAGATGAACAAAATAATCCTTGATTATTTTCATTCATAACTCATAAAATAAGTACAAAGGAGAGACAATAGCCATTCAATTAGTATCACTCTACATTGTATTTACTATGTTGTTATCAAAATTACATACCCAATTATAGAATTTGAACTTAAGACAAAACTTGAAACATGCTTAATATTCCTTTCACAATTCACAATGTCGATTGAAAAACAACAAACCCCTACTTTCTAGCCCTGAATTCCTTCTTATAGAAATGAAGGAGGAAAACAAGCCTCAGACCAGAAAATACACATGTCATTACCTTATTGGATCGCTATAACAAAGATTCCCTTTTTAGTTACTCTTCATTCCCAAGAGGTGGGAAACATGTGTGAAATAAAAGTAGTCTTCATTCATTGTTGGAGATCCGGTCCCATTTTCAAAAAGGTATCTTCAAACAGTTACCTCAAAATTTGTGCCCATGCACACCAAGTGGAAAAGAAAGAAAACATGAAAGAAATGAAAATAAAGGACAAAGAATATGTCCATGTCTGTAGCCCTATCATGTAGCCCTATCATCAATTCAATTTGAATCAAATGCACTGTATTTTCTATACTTTAGCAAAAGCCTAATCTGTACTAAATCTAGGCTACATAGTGCATTTTCACCTATCTGTTATTCATCATGATTGTAGACTTCAAAATCAAAATTTCAAATCACCACCTTACCATTTCTTATTAATCCACCATCCCTTCCAAGTATCTACCTCTCCATGCTAGAAATTCCACTTCAGTAGGCCCGTTGAAATTCATGACCTCATCTGCACTTTCTTGTACCATAGAAAATAGACAACTTGCTTGATTTGGGAAATAATTGATGATAGACTGGACTTAATGAGGCCTAGATTCATTGTTGTGAGGTGTTTTTCACATCCACACTAGGTCTTGGACCCTTTTAAATGAATTTAACAATGTCTTGTAAAGGTGTTGTAAAGGAACTTCATGCTTTTCTAGACTTAATGAACCCATTTATCCCTAATTCAACATTATAAAATGTATTTAAATACATTATCACATCAATCTAGAAGGATTGTTAACTAAATTTGACATTAACCTAGTGTTGTAAAGTGTTTTTCACATTCACATTGGTTATTGTGCTTTCCTAGGCTATGTGGACCTCATTTTAGTGTTGTAAAATGTATTTAATCACACTTTCACGTTGAATTCTATGTCCCAAGCCCTAATTGACCTTCACATCATCACTAATAGGCCCCTATTACCCCGTATTGTGCATCCTAAGGTAACATTTGATGAAATAACTGATATAGATATCATATAAACCTTATTTTCTTATCTCCTAAGAACCCAACTGTCAAATGGGCCCCACTGGGACTAATTCACCACCTGTGGCATTCATGAGTCCTTGCCAGGTGGGAGTGATTTTCCCAAGGTGGTGAATGAGTCCCATTTTGGTCAAATTTGAGTTTTGAGCAAGAAAAATTGGAAATTAAGTTTAATATTCTTTCATGTCATCCTTAGGGATCTAATTTATGGGAAAATAAGGTGAATTGCCTATAAAATTAACTCTCTAAACCCTAAATCATAACCATTCTTCCATCTCAAGTCAAGCAAGTTAGGGTTTCATCATTTCAAGTCATTAAGATAGCCATTTTTAGACATTCAATGGCAGATTCTTCATGTTTCATTGTAGAAATTCAAGATCAATCATCATGGAAAGGTAATAAAATCCATTGTTTCATGCTTCATTACATTCTTTCTCCATTTTGGTTTAATTACCTAAAATGGGTTTGACCAAGGCAAACCCCCATGCCCTAACATTCACCATTTCTCTCTCTTGTCTTGTGTGTTTGTAGATTTAGGCATATTGGAAGCTTGGAAACTATTGAGAATTAAATTGAAAATTTCTTTAAGTCTTCTCTTCATTGTCTAAGTCAAAATATCAACCAAAATTGACTTTCAAGCCTGAATCTGATAGTTTTAGAACCAAACACCTAGAGAAGTAGAAAGTGCAGACCGAAAGCTCTAGATTCCACCTTTGATCATTAATAAATTAAAAAGTGGACTCATTCACCATGGGTGGAAAATGAGTCCCACTACTAGATCAGTTTTTGGTTTTCTGCATTTTTAGATACACTTTTGTCTGAAATAGGTTCCAGAACAATTTTATAGAACTAGGACTGATTCACTCAGAATGGCGAATGAGTCCCACCAAGCCTAAAAGTTAGCATCAAAAACATTCTAGAAGACATTTCCAGTCTCCATCCATATTCTAGGTGCACACTTTCAGTCTCATCCATTTCCATGCAGTTTTTTCACATTTCTAAGTGTTTTTGCATTACATAATGTGTTTTCAAAAAAGTTACATTTCTTAGGTTTGCATACTTTAATCAATCAATTTCATCATCTTGTTTCATTTAGATCATTTAATTTAGTCTTAACTTCATCATACATCCCCTTATTTGAGTGAACCACCTATATTTTAGGTGTGGGATCTATCTCTTTTCATTAGGTGAAAGACCCTAATTGAGCAAATGAGAGTCATAACATTCCATATACCATAAAATTTATGGTTCATTTCTCTATAAGGTGCATAATTGGTAACAATTTGTTTGGCCTCCTTGTCAAACTCCAACAAGACAATCTTTGCATGAGCCAAGATATCCATATTTCTCTTCAGTGTGCCCATATCATATCTTTGGCAAATTGAAACTGCTTGATCTAAAATAGTTTTATTGGTTTCATTTTTCTATTCCTCTAGGGTTTTTTTGCTACCGCCATCCCTTAGAATAGATGGGAGGAGACCATGATGTTATTCATGAAATGATTTCACCAACTCCCTTATTTTGATCTCCAAAGGTTCAATATTTCCCCTATAGCCCTCAATTTTACCTACAAGAGTAACAGTGGGTTGAAAATTTTCAGGAGGGTTGGCATGTTGCTTAGCTCCAATGGACATCAATTTCAATTCTTGTGTCCTATGGATCCATGTTTCCATAAGTGGAATAGCTCTTTCCCTATCATTGTCAAAATTATTTAAAGCAGCCATCATGAATGAATAGCTATAGTGAATGTTATTAAATTTGTTATTCACTCCTCTGTTCAAATGCTCCAATACTATAGTGGCAATCTCCATATTGCTAATAAAAACCTCCTTATCATGATTGTCACTTTTCTCTTTATATTCATTTAGCTGCTTGAGCAACTCTTCCCTACTGATATCTTCCTTAGCCTATAGAATTTCTAATGTACTAGACTCTATTGTTGGAATGGGAACACTTCCCATGTTGTATGGTACAATTCCCATGAGGAACTCACTTCAGTGGTAAATTCGGGGGGTGTAGTTTCTTGTAAAGTTGTAGGGGAGTCACTATCAGTCTGCTTATGCTTTCCTATTTTAGAACTTTACAACTTATCCTCTAGTAATGCTACCTTTGTTTGTAACTGCATATTGTGTTGTTCAAGCTTTCCATATTTAACCAAAAAATCATTGTGTTTTGTCATAAGCTTCTCCTTTTATGTAGTTTATAGATTCTAAAGTGGCCCTTGTGAATTGTGCAACATGTATTGACATGTTTGCTGCCTCTAGAGCTGATGTTTTTGACACCTTCTTTACTATTAGGCCTCCATTGTAGTTAGGTACAACCTCAACAATGTCAAGCTTCCTAGTACTTGGGGCTAAAGACTAGATAGCTAATGCATCCCATTGTTCACTGAAGGTAGACCCTTGTAATGCAATTGCAACCTCTTCTTCTGAATTGTAGAGTGGCCTATCACATCTCTTTATTGTATCAAAGGATATGGCAGAAGCTAAATCCCATTTTGGAAGTAATAAAATACCACTATTTCTCACTAATTCTCTTCCTTCCTTTGTAGTCATCCTTTGCAACCTAGCTCTCATGTCATTCAAAACCTTTTTCTGGATAGTGTTATTAGGTAATTCTAGCTGAAGGCTTCTTTCTATGGCCAAGATTTTGGCATATTCATCTCTTTTATCCCTGTATGCAAATTCCATAAAAGCTTGAGACTTTACAAATGAGTCATCATCCAAAACCTTATGCATGCTTCCACCTGCATATTATCTTTTCCATTGATCCCAGTGAGATCAACTTTACTCAATCTCATACCTAATTGTTGTGTTTCCCTCAGTGTTGGTGCAATGGGCATTCCTTCTTGCATTTCCTACTTTGATACACAAATTTCATCATCATAGTCCAACAAACCAGTCACTTCAACCTTCCGCTTCTTCAACGGTGGCTCTTTTGGTGGTGATGCACTAAGTGGTGGAGCATCAAGATCCACAATTTTAGGCTTTGTTTTCCTTGGAAGAGATGGTGGTGGTACTTATGGCATAGGAGAAGGAGGCCTTTTCTCCTCTTGCTGGGAGGGAGTAGGAGCTGGCCATCATCATTCCACCTCTTGGAAATCTTATGAATTTTGAGAGCACTTTATCTTGAATCTTTGATGTTTTGCTAATCACTATCTTAGGCTATACTTGAAAGAACTTACGAGAAATATGAGGAAAATTATACTACACAAGCAAAATGGAGAAGGGAAATCGAGATGAATCATGGAAATACGTAGAAATTTGGTGAGATTGTTCAATTTTTATTTACATTTTTGACTTTCCTTTGTTCTTTGTTCCTTAGCATTAGATTGCATTTAGATTTGTATTACATGCTTTCTTTTAATCTTTTCTTTCTGCATTTTTCTAGACGTTACATTTGGTGAACCTGACGTGAAGACACCATCTTTGCGTATACGTAGAATTTTTTTTTTTTAACAGGTTTTTTGTACAGAACGATGCATTAGCTTGATGAAACACCGCAATTGACATTCAAAGATGCATCAGTTTGACAAAGCAATGCAATTGATTTTCTGAACTGCATCTGACACCAGAAACAACACATCTAAAAAATTCTGACGCATCTGCAAATTCCTGAACCACAACTGACTAGTAAAATACCGAGAATGCAATTGTAGAGAACATCGACGCATCTGACTGGTAAAAGAACAACGCAATTGACTGGTATGTTCCTTTTGTTTTTGTTTTCAAAAATATGAAATTTTCAATTGATTTGTGTGTTACTAATATTGGATTTTCAGCGTGTGGCCTTTTTGTTTTGGAGTTAATGGGTTTTTGCAAGACGATTGATGAAGACAATACTAAAAACTACTAATGAATCTTTCTGCAAAACGCATGTCGAAGACCTTAGTAAAATTTTTGAAACAAATTGTTTGGTAGTGTAGCAAATATTTCATTTGGTTTAAAATTAACAAGTGTCTACTGTGTTTGGTGTGAAAGTTAATAACCATGGATTACCCTCACGACTTGGTGCCATCGGGCATCCTGCACATCTGCGGTGATCCCCGGTAAGAGAAATGGTTACCAACCTAGAACTTGGGCCTGCTCTAGTGGCATCACCCCCAGATGACTCGTAATCGGTAGCACCTCTAACCCGGTGGGACTCCACTGGTATATAAAAGTGATTCTTGGGGAAAGACCAAGAATCAACGCGATATGGTTCTCGAATGAGATGGATCTAAAAGGCACCTTTGTTGCATGGATCATGCCCTACCTAATAGAATGCCTCAGATAAACACTTTTTGTTTTAGAGACCAACCTTTTTCATTGCCGATATAGTGTAGGGTACAGACATGCCCGAAGATTACTCACTATTGATCCTCTTGAGTAGAGATAGCAGTTCTTGGGAGATCATTGCCCAAAGAATTTGAAATTGGTGTGCTCGAAAGACGTTAATGAGCCGTGGAGGGGAGCCAATGCCACCAAATTTCTAAGCTATCCACTCTCGAGAAGGAAAGGTGTTTATCACCGATCCGAGGTATTTCAGTGGGCTCTACCAAGCATACAAACCCTTGGCATTTTGGCCTATTAGGATTGTACTTGTTTGTTGTTATATTACATGTTCTTTGCGTCCAAATCAAACTGAAAACACTTTGTCTTATGATTTTCCTTGTTTGCTAGAATTTGATCACAGAAAACAGAGTCAGTTTTAAATCTCGAATCACTGAAAATACATAGAGAGTCACAACTATTCACCAGAAGGTCACAATTGATTTTTAGAGTCGCATCTATTTAAATCTATCATTTTCAATCGCATCTGTTTAGCGTAGAGTCGTATCCGCCAAATTAGCTCGCATTTGATTTGTGAAAAATGCATATGTTATATTCTGAGTCACAACTGTCATTATGAGTCGTATCCGTGAGAAATTTAACTGCATCTATCAGAGTCAAACATTAAACTTTATCAGGGACATGCAATTGACCATCAGAAAACCACAACTGTTAAACTGAACCACATCTGTGAAATCCCGCGACGCATTTTCCTGATTATGAAACTAGAATTTATGGTCACTGTCTAGTCAACATAGTTATACCAATTTTTTAGTTGTCTTTCCACAAGCAGTCATTGAACAGAAACCTAAAATGATTTTCTCAAATTTGCATCCTTTAGGTTCATTTAGTCATTACCATAGTTGTCCCGGAATTCTAGAGTTTTGGTCTCATCTAGGAGTACATTTTTTTTCCTTTGGAGTAAATCCCCTAGAAGGTCGTAGCTTTACAAACTTTTGTGGGATAGGTCCACCATCTACACTTCTTTTAGGAACAATCATAAAGCATCAAGGAAACATGTCATTGAACCCCTAGTCTTTATCATTTTATCCTTGTCCTTATAGAGAGAGTCCATCCTAGCTCATTAGTCTAGTTAGGAAACTCAACCTGTCTTTGATCCTCATCCTACATTGGTTCCTTGACTTAATTAAATTGATGCCTTGGTTAGAATTTAGGTAGTTGGTCCCTCTCTGCCTTTGAAGTTTATAGAATTGATTATTGTGGAGCTCTTGCTTGGAATATGCATCTTTAGATTTTAGGCTAGTGTCATCCTAGAACATTCCTTATTTTGCATTCAGAAAATCCCAAAAAAAAAAGAAAAGACTAGTCATACTATCCATAGGCATAGTTTTGCATTCCTTGCATATTGAGCTTATCTTACATGGTTGAAACTAGGTCTAAGAGAAAAGAGAGAGAAAAGATGTCCAACCCAAATGAATTCATCAATCCATTCTCCACTAGACCTCATAGGAATTTATTCTAGACAAATTCACCACTAGAAACACTCAAGGACACATTACAGCAGAGGACGTAGAGGCTACCGCACAAGACCCTGAATTTTCCTCTTTTGTGTATGAGTACCTAGCAAACGATCATCAATGATACTTAGTCAAATTGCTAGCTGAAGGCGCTACCTTACCCATAGGATTTGATATAATCACCTTGCAAACTCAACCTATGCAAGGGACAAATACAACGATTGCTAGTACTACTATACCTTAGGTGAGCACAACCATACCATCTGGTACACCTACACAGACTACGACAGTCCATACGTCTCCCTTTGGTATGTCGGGCATGACATCAGGATTTAATTTCACTATAGGGGCATCATCATCCACTCCCTTCAGTCCTCTTGTTGCGAGTAAAAGACCTAAAACATCTGCTTCTGCACCATACCATAGTCAACAACCATATCTACTACTAGTGTCACGAGTACCATACCACATTCGATGGCCATACCTAGTGCTTAAGTCACCAGTACTATACTGCAGATTACACAAACAGGAGGTATTCCCTCATTCCGATATGGCAATCAGAATCCATCCTCCCAGACTAGAAATCAAAATCCATTCACTCAGATTTCGAATCAGAATCCCTTTGCCCAGACTAGCAATCAGAATCCATTTACATAGATTCTGAATCAGAATCCTTTCTCCTAGATTGGTAGTCAGAATCCATTCACACCGATCCCAAGTCAAAACCAATTTATGCAGAGTCTAGACTAGAACACATTTACCAATAGGGTATGTGCAGGATCATCATGGAAAAACAGCCTTTGTTGCAAAAAATTTAGAAAAATCACGGTTAGGCAACTTGACATAAAAATTTGAATAAGTTATCTATATTATTTCAAAAATATGTAAGAATAGAATCTGTAGCAAATTGAATGTAGTTTCTAAACTACTAGGATTATTTAAAAAAAATCTATTTGGTGAAAATTTGAAATTTCAGTGTAGTAGTACTTAAATTTCAGGGAAAAAAGAAGTAGGTGTCTATCTAACCACCCTAAACACAATAAAATGATAATATTTTTTTATAATATTATATCTATATAAGTAGAGGACTCATGTCCCGATGTGATGCATATTTTTTTTGTAATTTTCTCTCCAATTAAATAATTAATTATGAATTTTTATTACAAATTTTAAAAAATATAAAACTCATATGTCCCAATTCATCTTAACTTGGTCAAACTTCATCAAATTTAATTTTTCTTTTTAATCCTATAGTATACCTAAGCATAGAATGTGACACATATTTCAGATTCAAAATGTGATAATCGCTTTGAAAGCTATGATGTGTTTCAACTCAGCCTATCGACGATCTTTAGTCATAATTTAAAATAGAAAAATAATAATAATTATTTATTAAATTCAAAGTAATGCATAATTTATATTGGTGGAAAGATGAGAATCTCCTTTAAAAACCCTTTTGGTTTCATCAATTTTGGGTAAAAAAAGTCGTTAGCCACATACCCTACACATACCCATCATATTGCCACTTTTTGGCCAATCATGATCCTGCACATACCTAGCATTCAGAATCCAAACCCACTTGAAATACAAACGTTCAATCAAAACCCATCATGAGACTTTGGATTTCAGAATACCTACACGGATCCGCATAATCTGCCTAGCACATCCTTGACTCAAGTTGGCGTCTTACAAACACAAATGCATGCACTACAAACGCAAATAGATAACATGTCGGTGTCAACTAAGAAATCATTTTCAACAAAGGACATATGTCCATTTCCTTTTGATAGATCATTGTATATGACCCCTTTCCCTAACGGATATGTCAAACTGAATCTCCCTAAGTACAATGGCAAATAGAATCCAATAGAACATATAAGGGAATTTTCTACCATATGCATAAATGTCGCCTATGACACCACATATCTTATGAGACTATTTCCAAGAAATCTTATAGGAATTGCACTAGAGTGGTTTTTAGGTCTCGACTTTGGCATCAGATCTTGGGGTGAACTGGTTGAGAAATTTGTGGAACAATTCTCCTTCAACATAGACTATGAGATAAATATAGCAACCTTGTGTCACACAACACAAGACGAAGGTGAAAAATTTATCGCTTTCTTCTAGAGGTGGAGGACTATAGCTAGCCGGTGTCCTATCGAGATACCTGAAAAATAAAAAGTTACTATGTTCCAAGAAAACCTTCATGCAAAACTAAGGAGTAACTTAAGGGTACATTATTGTACATCTTTTTTGGAACTAGTGCAAAAAGGGGTTATAATAGAAAAGGATCTCATTGAAAATGGTGAACTTAAGACATCAACATCCAATAGAAATCTGATCGTGCAAAACACCCCCACTGACAGAAACAGATTTTGGTCTCACAACAAAAATGTCACCAATGATGTAGTAGTTGATGCTAAAAACTGTACTAGAAGGACTCTACCCTCACATTACAAGGGCTCCCAAACTTTTCCAACACGCTTTAATGTTGTCAATCAACCTCCTAACATGGTCCAAAAATACTCAACATCCACAACAACAAAGCGAGGTTTCAAAAATGTGAGTTTACTCCCTTAGGGGAACCCATTGAGTCTATATTCAAACAACTATTACAACATAATCTTATACAGCTGCAGGAACCAATACAATACAATCCAGGACAATTTAAACCAGTTTGGTGGGATGATAATTCATTTTTTGATTATCATAGAACTAAGGGACATAACTCTATAAAACTGGTTAACCTAAGAATATCATACATGATATTGTTGAAAGGAGAATAATTGAAGCTAGTGGACAAAAACAAAAGTCATCAAACATTGACCATCAAGTCTTTTCTGATCCACTACATGGCCATGGGAAAGGAATTGTTCCCAATTCGAGTACTAAGACCAATATGTTAGCCAACTATACGAGTATCAAGCATGATTATAATGGTGGAAAAATCATTCATCACCTTCATGCTGCTGATGAGAATATCAATACCATTACTATCAATACGAATCCTGAGTGCGCGGTCAATACTCATCGTACTAAGATCACTATCTAAGGCCCTCCATCGCAGCAAACACCATAGCCTTCCAAGTTACAATATAACCTACTTGACCAGTTGGGGAAGATCCCAACCCAAATCTCAATCTTGGAACTGTTGCGTATTTCCCCTTAGCATCAATCTATTCTCGATAAGGCTTTACAAAACACCACAGTCCTTAATGACCTTGATGTCAATCGTTTCCAGGAAATGGTGGGCTATTTGACAAATAATCACCATGCCACATTTTCTAAATAAGACTATGCAACTGAAAAGATGAACCATAATGATCCTTTACATCTAGAAGTCCTTGTTGATGATACCAAAGTTAGACGAGTTTTGGTAGACGGAGGAGCAGTGTTAAATTTGTGCACTTTAAAACTAATTAAGGCATTAGGTTTCGGCTACGCGAGACACAAACAAAAAAGTATTGTCACAAAGCTTATGATGATGAGGAATGAAATCAAAGGGGGTGGGGTAACACTTCCTAATGTAATTGGTCTTGCGGATAATGGAGACAAAGTTCCAGGTCTTGGATCTCACCCTTCCATACAACCTTCTGCTAGGCAGACCATGGATTCGTGCCATGAAGGTGGTCCCTTCCACATATCATCAATGTCTCAAATTCCCTTACAATGGCATTGAAATAACTATAGATGGTGACCCAGATCCATTCCAATATTGCACCAATCTAAAAGAGATACCCCAATGCCAAGTGCTAGTAAACCAAGAGGCCTCATCATCCAATCCATCTCCCTATGTTGATCCATCCACACTCAAACATCTATTTCTCCCTCAATTCCTACCAATTTTGGGGGTTGAGGATCCAAGACAAGGGTTGTGGAGAGTATTACAATGAATATATCTTAGGTGTTAGCCATCCGGGATTCCTCCTAAGTCATAATGGGTTTACCTACACTGCATAGGGATAGTCTATGGTCACTATACATGTTCCTCCCATAACAACCTCACTAAATGGGGAGAATTCAAGTAAAGAAGCAGATACGTAAGATGTCACTTCCTGGCTGTACAAGGACAATCATGAAGACCCTTCCTCACTTGCTCACATTCCTACAAATCTATATGGAAAGGGTTTTACAATCATGCAAAGCAAGGGATATAATGGATAGAGTGGTTTAGGCTTAAACCAAGATAGGAGGATTGAACCAATATTTGTATCTTAGTGGCCAAAAGGCTTAGGGCTAGGGTTTCAACCGATTCAGATTGGTGTTCCTAGTAGCACATCACCCTTAATCGAGGAAGTGAGTACTTCAGAAGATATTGAGACATCTCATGAACCATCTGACCAACACCACTATGACTCCCCCGACTCTAACGATTATGAGTGGGATTCCCTATCCTCTACCTCTTCCATGGACCTTGACAAGTTATTTGGAGAACTTGACTTAATGTTAAGATCCAAATCCATTGAATTCCTGTCCACCAAAGAAAATGACAACAAAAGGAGGAGTGGTTTAAACACTCAATATTTGGGAATCACTTGATCCTACCTCTGAAACCCTGATATATCTATTCTGTGATAACTAAACTTTGCATTTCAGCCCTTCCAATTTTATCAATCATTTCAGACCTAAACCTAAGAGCAAACAAGACTTAGTACAAGAATTTTGTGACCATATGAATAACTCAGTCCTTACCTTGACCCCATTAAACTTTGATAACTCTGATGATGACATGCCCTTAGTCTATCCCCAACTCATTGATTGGGACCAACAAGACATACCCATCTTAGACATTTTTGAGAATGATGAAGCAATTGCTAAGTTCCCGGATTACGAGAGCATACCTAACGTGATCACAAGGCTGGCCTTACCATTGACTTGGATAAAAAAGAATATTTTGGGAATCTATTCAACCCTCTAGCTCCAAAAAATGAGAAAAATAATATTTACAAGATAAAAAGGATGAGTCCCTTTAGGTGAAAACCGAAAAGGCACTTCTTTAGACAATGAAAAAGTAAAAAGAAAGGACGCATCTGAAGGTGAAAACCTCTCTGAGGCACCTAAGGATGGAGGTTTGAACATTCTCCCTATTGCATAGGAAAAGTCACCCATGCTCGTGGAAGAATCAGTAGAAGTCAACATAGGCACAAAAGAGAATCCTTGACTGGTTTATTTTGCAGCATCATTGACAACAGAAGAGCAGCCAGAGTTCCACAACTTCTTTACATAGAGACAGATAAATTTTGCCTGGTCATATGCAAAAATGCCGGGGTTGGATCCTAAACTTGTTCCGCATCATTTTCCCTTACAAATCCAAATGCTAAACCAAAGGAAACATAAATTGAGAAAAATGCACCTACGCATTGCTTTATTAATATGTGAACTCAAGAAACTGTTAGACGCTGGTTTCATTAGATCTATCGACTATGCAGATTGGATTTCCAATCTTGTACCAGTCACTAAACCAAATGGGGGCATCCGCATCTACACTAACTTTAGAGATACAACAAGGCTTATCCTAAGGACGACTTCCCTTTACCTAACATAGACATGATAGTTGACATGACAACGAGATATGCGATGTTGTCTCTTATGGATAGATTTTTAGGATATAATCATATCAGAATTGCAACTGGAGATCAACCTATGACAACTTTCACTTGTCCTTGGGGTACGTATTGCTGGAATGTTATGCCCTTTGGATTCAAAAATGTTGGAGCAACTTATCAATGTGTCGTGACCACTATCTTTCATGATCTAGTACACACTCTTATGGAGGATTATGCCGATGACCTTATTGTTAAATCCAAGACAAGGGTAGAAAATTTATAGGTTTTAGACAAGATATTTCAAAGGCTGGAGAAGTATAAAGTGAGACTCAATCCCAAGAAGTGTGTGTTTGGAGTGAAGTCAGGAAAGCTGTTAGGCTATATCATTTCTAGATGAGGCATTGAAGTGGATCTGGCCAAGGTCAAAGCAATCATGGACTTGCCTCCACAAACCAATCTCAGCTAGCTAAGGAAATTACAGGGAAGACTACAATCCATCAGAAGGTTTATAGTGTAGTTAGTAGATAAGACACATCCTTTTCAACATCTACCTAAGAAAGGGGTACCATTTGCATGGATAGTTAGGTGCGACGAGGATTTTCAACTGATTGAGGAATATTTACTCTCACCACTAGTCTTAATGCCACCTGTTGAAGGAAGACCATTGATTCTTTATATTACAGTAAGGTCCACTCATCACTCAGAGCATTTCTTGCATAGAATGATGCTGAAGGTCATGAAAGGGAAGTCTATTATATCAGTCAGACTTTGGTAGGTTATGAGCTCAACTATAGTACCATTGAATGTTCCTGTCTTGTAGTAGTATTTTCTACCCAAAAACTGAGGAACTATATGCTAAACCATCAAACAATGTTGATTTCTAAAATAGATCCTCTGAAATATCTTCTCAGCAAGGTAGCATTAATAAGGAGACTGGCCAAATGGGTTATGATACTTAGTGAGTATGATATCCAGTATGTAGAAAGAAAGGCTATTAAGGGACAAGTCATTGCAGATCAGTTAGCCGATGCACCAATACAAGCAGATCACCCATTAGTTGCAGACTTTCCTAATGAGTTTATATTTACAATTAACCCAAACATAACATGGAAACTGTACTTTGATGGCTCACATACAAATCATGGCTCAGGGGCTGGTATACTGTTTATCACACCACAAGGTGATTCCATTCCTAAGTCATTCAAGATTTCATTCCCATGTACTAAGAACATATCAGAGTATGAAGCTCTAGTGACAGGGTTACGCATGGCAATCAAGTGGAAAATTAAGAATCTACAGGTATATGGCGATTCTCAACTGGTAATCAGATAGGTAAATGATGATTATGAGACTAAGGATGAGAAGCTTGCTCCCTACAAATGCATGGCTGATAGTTTTAATGAGTACTTTGACAAAGTCAAATTTCATCAGATACCTCATGTTTTAAATAGGGCAGCAGACACTATGGCTATAATTGCATCACTTCTCAACATTCCTAACAATGTGCCTAAGTTTGAGTTGTTGGTAGAGTAGCGTTTGGTCCCAGCCTATGATATCCTAGATTCTGAAATGGTGCATGACATTGTTGGTTCTGATTCCCCATGGTACAAAGAAATCTATGACTACCTTCATGCTGAAGTCATACCCACTAGCCTATCAAACAACCAACATAGGACATTCCTCTGCTTGAGTCAGCCAAATACACCATCGTCAGAGACACCCTATATAGACGCGCCTTAGATAATACCCTACTGAGATGTCTTGATTCTACTAAAGCACAAGCAATCTTGTGTGGGGTGCATGAGGGTATATGTGGTTCCCATTCTAGCGGTCCTACCTTAGCCAAATAGATTATGAGACTGGGTTATTATTGGCCTACTATGGAAAAGGACTCATATGTCTTTGTAAAGAAATGTCGTCAATGCCAAGTTCATGGAGACTTCATACATGCGCTAGCATAGGAGCTCCATCCTATAACATCACCATGGCCGCTTTCCCAATGGGGACTCGACCTCATAGGTAAGATCCACCCCACATAATCTAATGGACACAAATTCATTATCACTACCACTGAGTATTTTATGAAGTGGATTGAAGCCATTCTTATGACATACATTACCGACACATAGATTTCTAAATTTATCCTGAACTATATCATTTGTCGGTATGGTGTCCCTTAGTCCATCATTATCGATAATGGCCACCCATTTAAGAATCAAGAAGTTTGTCATCTGTGTGATGAATTTCATATTCAACATCACTTTTTCTACTCCATACTACCCACAAGGTAATGGCCAAGTAGAGGCATTTAACAAAACCATCATTAGAATCTTCAAGAAGACTATCAATGATGTTGGCCGTGACTGGCATTTATAGCTTAATCCTGCCTTATGGGCTTATCACACAAGTATCCGTACTCCCACTAGTGCCACTCCCTATTCACTAGTATTTGGTTTTGAAGCTATTCTTCCTATTGAGGTCAAGATTCCTTCCTTAAGGGTATACTTGAAAGGCCACATTGATGATGAAGAGTACCGAGTATCGAGACTCCATGAGCTAGAATTCCTAGATGAGCGAAGATAGAAGGCACTAGAC
>VDFB02207050.1:0-12866 GCA_007258455.2 Sequoia sempervirens | reverse complement strand
AAATTTGAAAACCTTGGCCTTCTGTTTGAAAAACTTGATCTTCTGGATGGAAAAAGCTTGAAAAAAAAAGGGTTTATGCTTGTTGATCTGAAAAATCTGATGCAAAACCAGCAAATATGGATTCTTAAATTATAACAATTCTTCAAACTTGCTGCTCCAACTTTCTCCTTTGAAGGATACCTGCAAAAATAATAAAAATAACATGAAAGAAAGGTGTTAAATAGACTTAGGGTTTTGTTTTTACTTTGCTTTCTTTTGCTTTTATTTCCAAAACCCTAAAATCTCAGCTTCATTGAACTTGGACGCTTTCCTTCAGTTGCAATTTTGAAACTTTTGAAAATCTCAAAAAAAATTCTAAGGCATGAGAAGTTGGGCGCCCTTCTTCACCAGGGGCGCCCACTTTAAGCAGAGTTAGTCAAATTTTTGGCATTTTGAACTTTTCTTCATTTTGACCTCCTACTTCGCCTCTGATTTCCGGCTTGCAGATTGATCCGACAAGCAAGCTGAAAGATCCATCATGGAGCTGGACTGATTCTTAGCAGAATGTTCTGGAGGAGTCTCTGACTAAAAACTTTGTTTGGACCTTCGAATTCATGGGAGCCTTTTCCTTCCAGGGGCGCCCATTTTACCCAGAGTTAGCCATTTTCATGATCTTCAAATTTCTTCATTGACTCCTCTTCTATAGATAATCTCGTTGAATCTGGAGCTCCGGGCATCGGATTGTTTGCCTATTGTGCTCATCGCGAAGCTGACAAGATATGAGGAGGGGTCTTCTGAGGTGAACTCTGTCAAAAAGTGAATTTTAATCCCTCAAAAGCTTGGGCGCCCATCTTGGCTAGGGCGCTCAAACCTTCCAGACTTAGCCATTTTTGTCTATTTTTTCAACTTCAAGTTTGAAACCTTCGTTTTGTACCCTTGACTTCATTTTGAATTTGTTGAAGGATGACTAGTCGGACGATCTGTCAGAGACAAGCATGACGAAGCTGACTGAATACTAAAGAGATTGAGCACATTTTCCAACCCTAACTCACTGAGTTAGGTGCCTCAAAAATTTGGGTGCCCTTTCTTTAACAAGGGCACCCATTTTACCCACAAATAAATTTTTAATCTTTTTCATGCTTCTTCATTTTGACATTAGTTTGGAACCTCCCTGTTCAACCTCGAATTCCAGATGACTGGATCATCTGATGACTGCACCGTTGAATTCGTCACAAAGCTAGCAGAGAACCGAGCAACTTTGGTTGGAAGAGTAAACCCTAATTTCAACTTCTAGTACCCTAAAAAGATGGGTGCCCTTCTTCACCTGGGGCGCCCAAGTCTGGCAGTGTTAGAAAATTTTCACCATTTTTCAATTTTCTTCTCTGTTCTTCGTGACTGCTCACCAACTCGCCTTCTATTGAATGCTTTGAATGTTGAATCTGACACCTGGCAGTTGGATGACCTCCATTAATGACCTCGGAGCTCCTGGTATGCTTCTGAAAAAGCAGAATAGACGCATTAGGGCAAAACTGATTATTTTGAGATTCTAACTGCACCGGCCTGATATGGATGTATTTTGAGCCAATCAAAATCAGTTTGGACCCGACAGACCACCTTTCTATTTTTAGAAATTTTTGCCAGTATCCATTTCCAAAGAAAACCTAGAAAACCTAAAACATTAATAAATTTAGAAAATTTCTAAAAATAGCAGTTTTCCTAAAATTTAGGGATGAAAAATCTGAGATCTGGGTTTTGTAGGTTAAGCTGCTCTGAGCAGACCCAGATCGTCATATTTTGAAAATTTTGCACTTTAACCCCTCATGCAAGACATACACACCCAAATTTTGACCTTTTTGACTGATTTAACAAGACTTTTACTCATTTCTTCAAAATGTAAGTGTAACAAAAATTTTAATTTTGGGGTACAACAATGTTAATGTTAAAAAGTTAAAATTAATCTTTGGAGAGCAAGGAGGGGTGTGGGCTTTTGGAGGGAAAAGGTAATTTAAAAAAGGCTGCCCTAATTCTTCCCTCTTTCTCTATTTAATCCTTTTGGGAGCTCTTGTTTGGTTATGTGAAATTTTCGCAACTTGAGGAGATTTTGCTAGATTGTTTCCAGAATTCGTATATTGCTGGTTGAAGACGAAAACCCTCATCTCTAGTTATTAGTTTTAGTGGTGAGAGATCTACCCTAGCTGGTTGGTGCCTAGCTTGAAGATTTTTAGTGTTTTGTCTTGCTGGTTGAGCATTTTGGCATTGGGAAATGAAGATATTTACAACATTCTAAGTTGGGTTTGGAGTTTGCTTTTTGGTGTGCAGGATTTCCATTTTGGTGTGATTTTTGCAGCTATTTTTATCCATTTTTTTGAGGTTTGATACAAAATTGGGAGGTCTGAAACATGTATTTTCTAGGCAACTGGAAAGTACCAAACAACTCCTATCTTCGTGTGATGAAAGTATATTGATATGGGTATTGTTTCATTAGCTTCCTTATAGTTGCACGCTAGCTTTTGAGCATTCATATGTGGGTTTTGGAGGAGTACTGATTTTACTAGGCAAATCGCCCTCCTAGGGAGTTGCGCCATGTTTGGTCTTCACACCAAGTTTTGATTAGCTATTATGACGACTGTAAACTACTATTTAAGGTGCCCTAACAAGTCTAATATAAGTTCATGAGCTTCTGATTATTGTTATTGGAAAGAATGCTATTAATCTTTGATGTGTTTTCCCTATATTTCCTTGCAAGATTATGAATTTATTCCATGTATGAACTCATTATGATGAATGCAAAATAAGACAAACATTTTGCATATCCTCCTTATTCTTCAAATAAAATAAAAAAATTAGAGGTATACATTATAGTGACCTATCAAAAAAAAAAATCAAGGGTATACATTATAACCCCACTTTTAGCCTAAGTGGGTACTGAAAATCAATATTATTTTGCATTTTTCAAATTGTGTTAGTATTGAACAAATAATCAAGAATTCAAGAGTGACGTAAACTATCAAGTTGTAATTTTAAAAAAATATAAATTCAAGTTATAATGGTTTTTTGAATTTTTAAGAGTTATTTCTATCATTTTTCTTTCTTTTTTTAGTTTTATTGAGTGACATTTTTTCATACAATGCATAACTTTCACTACGAATAAACACATTCCATGATTTCTAGGAATTAGATCATTGGGTCTAATATTTAGTGCATAGAGTTTTTGATTTATTTTTATTATTAAATTTTGAATTAGTACTAACAAAATGTTTAGACCTATATTATTCATAACACATATAATTTTTTCATTGAAACAAAGACATCTCTATCAAGTGCAATGCATTTTTTTGAATTTTTTCTAACATCCTCCTCTTAGTTACTACTATTTTCTTTTTAAAAATTCATTCACAATAGCTACTAGCTTAATTGATCAATCATCTTCCATTGAATCTAGAAGGAACGACTTGAATATCTTCTCTAATCGCCATCGTGTTGACAACTCTACAACACCACTCATATGGTTACACTAGAAAGTGGTATGCTCCCAAATTTGGGGTCATCCTTAGACCCATACATAAACCTTGAGGGTTCATTCACAATGACCTTGCCTATGTATTCCCTTTGGGAATCAAAAGCTTCGTAGATTGTGAACTAATGATAGAGAAAATTCATCCTCTTGTATGAATTTTAAGGCCATTATTTCAATTTTAAATCATGACTATTCATTAAGCATAAGCTTGCAAGAGTAGTCCAATTAGAATAGAAATAACATCACAGTTTAATCAAGTGTTAGTCCCATACCAATCATTAGCGTACAAACATATAAAAAACCACGAAGGATCAATATCATTCCAAAATACGAAGTTCACATACGATTAGCTTGAGCATACATCACTTATACATAGGGTGACTAACTTATACACACATCACAAGGACAATAGTGACTAGCTCATACACACATCATAGGTACAACAATGACTAGCACATATGCACATCATGAGCACAATACCAACTAGCTCAAGCATACATCACATATATCTAGTGTGAATGGTCCACACATACATCACATGTTCACATAAAGACCAACTGACACAATGAAAGTGGATGCAACCTTTGGTATGCATCATCCCACTACATAGTTAACTAACATAGAAGCTCGTAAGTACATCTCATCTGGAATAGGAATGTTAGTGGATCCCATACTACATTGTGGATCTCATCATTTTTCCAATCTGTCACCATCTATGATGACAGTCAATCATCCCATACTACTCGATGTCTTTACTGGCAAGGGAATAGGTATATAACAATATTCACAATGCCTAAGGCCAATAATAAGATTCCACAATCCATTGATCATCTAGGTCATCAACCACCATATAAGTTACATAGTCAAGATGACTTATGGTTATACCATAGATCCAAGGATAACACCTCTACTATCAATCACATGGTTTGTTATAATAATCAAAACTAGAAAATCCTACCTTAAGCAAACACCACATAGGAAACACACACAATTCTTTTGATACACCAATGCCAATACTAAACTCCTAAGAAGGTTAGATCTTGGCATCCATCACCTGCATGATATTGGTTTGCATTGCCTACACACTACTGGTGAAAGTCAATCCAAACCTTATAAAACAAAGTAGCACCTAGCATCTCTCACCTACATGCTACTGGTGAAAGTTGGCCAACCCTATGAAATCGTGGAGCTCTTGGTATTTATCACCTACATGCCACTAGTGAAAGCCAACTAACCCTAGGATGAAATTGGGGTGCTCCTTGCATCTATCACTTGCATGATATTGGTGAAAGTCAACTAACCCCATGATACAACTAAATAATTCTTTTAGCAAAGCATGCTCCTTGACTCCTATCACATTGGAGTAATGATAAGGTTATCTATATTCGGCTCATAGGTATTACAATTTCGGTGATCACCTTGGGATGAGTGGGGCAAGATACATTAAGAGAACAATTATACGTTCTACCTATGCCCTCATAGAGTCCCTCACTCAACCCTAGTTGTGATATCGAGAAGTCATCTCCTATATCAATCTCAATTTAGCATTGTGACATTAGAAAGTACTAAGACAAATCTAAACAAATTATGGTAGGGTTTACACCTTGGCTAATTAATTCGAGTACATTACCTAAAAGAGATATGGTAAACTATTCAAAATTTATCTTATAGATCTGGGGGTCTGTCATCACATAAGTAACACATTGAATCTATATAATGCAATCTCCCCTTTTTAATTTTCCTTAAAATCAAACTCACAAATTATAACACAATTAATTATATATATGCTATCAACTTCAAAAACTATAAGTTTAGTCATTATTTTAATTTATATATTATTTAGAATATATTTAGAAAAAGAGGAAACTTATCCTTTGTATCTACTATTAATTATCCCATGTGTGATCTATCTTTTTAAAAATGTCATTGAATTGTCTCCAAATCTGCCTGAATCAAGGGTTTTCATCCACTAACTCAATCCTAAGCTCTTAGGAAATCAATCCTAAGCTCAACACATATCTAGGTGTATATTAAAAGTAGGAAAATCATCCATATATACAAGAGTTGCTCATACCCTCAAATCTTAATAGCTTGGGTTGACATCATCATTAAATACAAGTTAGTAGGTTTCCCTAACTCCTCCATAGCTAAATCATGGCCAAGTTATTACCACCCTTATTTTTGGGAAGAATAGACCTCCCTAATGCATATAGTCTAACTAAATTATACCTTTTGTACATATGACAAAGTTGAGACACGAAGCCATGGGGCTTAATACCCAGACATTGATTATTTTAGCTTAGAAGCATTCTCCCACTTTCACCTCAAGACAACCACAACGATAATGAAAAGGGGAGAGGGGCCAATAGTTGTGCAGGGCCCAATAGTCATGTAATCAATTGTAATTATAATACCCAGTCTTACCGCATATTTATACTATATATTGTAAACAAATAGTCCAAATGTAAATAAAAAAATAACCAAATGTTGATCAAAAGTGGACCCATACTTGAACATATGAAAACCTCTAAATGTTATATAAAAAAATGTAAATACATTCATGAAGAAGTAAAATAAGCTTCTTCTTTTTTTCTCAAATAAAATATCATAACTATCCATTATAAGTGTGTCATTTAAAAAATAGAATGCTCATTTAATAAAATAAGATACTCATTTAAACAAGTATTGTTATCATAGTGAAAAAATATTGTTCTTATGTGTACAACTATTGGGGTAGCAATGTACAAGCATTGGATATTTTATATTAATAGTTTGTCCTATCACAAATACAAAAGGTGAGCACAATAAATACCATGTATTTTCCCATAGATGTGAAGGATTTTTAAAAAGTTTTAGTGTTCAACTATTGGTCCATTTTTGTTGGATATAAGTTGTATTTTAAATAATTATGTGTTGTTTTTATAACAACAAATAGTTTTTTTGTGTTCAACTATTGATCCATATGTGTTGAATATAAAAGCTAGAGATATCAAAGATTTATGGTTACCAATAGGTATTTGGTCCATTTAGGTTGCATATTAATTTTTTTATTCATGGGGTAAACGCCTTTGACCGGAGCTATGAACCGATACTACCATTCAACAATAACACCTAACGGGTTTGGAACCTTTGGTGGCAAGAACAACAATGCCACCTATAAACCATCACACCATGCCAATACCGCAAGTTGCATATTAATTTTATTGTAAATAAAAATATGATATTCTACAAGCAACAAATGATATTTTTTTGTTCAACTACTGGGGATCCCATGATTAATTTTGGTCGAATCTTTAAAAATTCAAATTTTAGACACTTCTCAATAGATGTGCTGATGTGGCGAGTTGCATGATGAGTCACACCTCCAAACCTTAGTTATGGATAGATAAGAGGCCAAATCACATTTCAAAAAAAATGAAGGTTCTATAATATTCCAATCAATCGCTACATGCTGACAAAGTTAGCCCGCACGACTACTGGCCCCTCTCCCCTATACAAGTTCATCCAAGGGAACTTGATTAAACCTTAGAAAACAATTATTAAGTATCCCTTAGAAATCCACCAAGGTTCTAGACACATTAAGATTCTCACGTGAGAGAATAAGGATTAGTTAGGTTTTTTCAATAATACTATTATCGAAGATAAATCTCTCTAGGTATGGAGATCCAAACATACCTAGATACAAAGTTGTTGATCAATCCAAACTAAATTTGAGAATTAAACATTGGTGAGTGTACGTCCCTATAAAATAGTAGTCAAAATATTGTTACATGCATCAACTATGCAAAAGCCTCGACATGGGTCCAAGTGAGATTCCATTACAATAAGTTTTAATAAAATCAAGTATCATTATCATTTATGATATCCTCCTAGATGGAGCATAAAATGCATCAACAAGGCCATATAAGTAATCCCTTGAACCTCAAAAGACATGCATCCATAGCTACAAACTTGCTTTAAGCATGATCAATGGTGGGGTCATACTTTTAAAGTGACGAACCTATAGCTTGTAGGTAATCTCACAACAGTGTCCCCTCAATAATATAATAATATCATTCTTAACCCTCTAATTTCATTAAATACCTCATAATGTCATCCAATATTCTTATATTAGTTTGGTTCATTGACTATATAATATTCGTACTCACAATTTATAGTTAATTACGGTTTACATGGTCAACAATAAGATATCATAAAATGCTATAGTATATGATTTTAAATGGGTTGTCTCTTAACTCAATCTCAACAACACCATCAATTTGAATGATATTTTCCTTATATTTAATCATGAAACAATTTGATATAAGTCCTTTAGTTCATCTAATAGTTCCAATATTGGGGTTCTTACTTAAAAGGTCTATAGACATCATGTAGTCATATAAAGCCTATACCTCTAAATCCAAAGTAGATTACCTAAAAAAAATTAACTTGCAACACTAAAATATGAATACAATATAATTTTAGTTTTAATAATAAAATCATTATCACCTACGTTATTAACTAATTGTAAGCCCAAGCTCTTAATGTACTAAGCAAATATTGAACAAGTAAGATAATGCTAATAAGACGTTAAAAGAACAGGCATAGATGAACCCCTAATAGATATAATTGGGGATTCTACAAGGATACCATCTCATACCTAAGCCCGACAAATTAGACCAGATAATAATGTCTTTACACAAATATAATGAACATAAATAAACCCCTTTAACTTTTGAAGGATAACATTTCATTACAAGGATTTTAAGGATCTATTTTCTAACGTCTTGCAAAACTTATGAAATTATCTTTGACACCAAACATAATGTACTTACACAGCTACTAAGAGTAGCACGCCCATTCCTCACCTTCTTGGTACTTCGACAAACCCGGGCTTGGTACTTCAACAAACCCGGGCTTCCACTATATTAGTTCTTTTACTGCTTCCAGATGCCCCAGTTTTGTTGGAAAAAGGTCTTTAGTGTGAGCACTCCATAAATATCCATATTCTATCAAAATATTAGCACAGCCTCTAATCATCTTGTTGTCAAAGCTCTTGCTTGGCTATTGAACCTCGATGTCTTATCTCTTGCTTACCTTGTTGGCTACTAAGAACTTGGGAACTAAGAAGACAGATTATTTTGTATTTCTGGTGTTGTTTGGCTTCCCATCTTTATGTAAAGCTTGTTCCAGATCTCTCATTTCAACAAAGGCAGGAAAGATGTTGGTGTAGTCGTGGAATTTGTCTTTACACCCGACAATTGCATTCACTTGAAAGTTCATAAAGATCTTTTCAACAAATTCATTTTGTGAGAACCCTACAACTGGCATGCAGTCCATGAAACCGTAGTTCTTTGAGGCATTTGTCCAACCTGGGTGTGCCTTCTCCATGCCTCTGCATTTCCTTTGCATACAAGTTTACCAAGGTAATTGCAACAACCCTCACACTCTTATCAACCTCTAGCCATACAAACATGGTTGCACATGATTTAAGAATGGAAGCAATACCTGATAGATTTAAAGATTAGAAACAAACTGAAAATATCACAACAGAAAATATATCAATCTGAAAATCATTCTATTCAATTCAATTCTTTTGCATTACATGTTGTATATATAGACTTGATATCATAACTAAAATTTACAATTATATTCTAACTTTCTACATAACAAATAACTAATCATGTTCACAATGTTTATTATCCTACATACAAATAACTCAAATGCCTGGTTCATTCTTCTCAGATAGTTAAGCACACAGATTACATCACTTTATGAACCCTCACCTTTACCTTTAACCATATGCAACAAAATTTCAATGCTCAGGAACAAGAGTTTTGATATGCCATTTAATCCACGCTGGTTACATCACCAAACATTACGCCAGATTCTTTCACAATGCTTTAATTGACTTTCAATGCCTGATCAATACAGATTTCAACACACGACTTCCTTTCATGGTGCAACTTTTCACCCATATCCAATCATCATACACATGCGCAGATCTATATCGGCTCTGATACCAATTGATGAATTTAAAGATTACAAACAAACTGAAAATATCACAACAAAAGATATACTAATCTGAAAATCATTCTATTCAATTCTTTTGCATTACATGTTGTGTATATAGACTTGATATCATAACTAAAATTTACAATTATATTCCAACTGACTACATAACAAATAACTAATCATGTTCACAATGTTTATTATCCAATGGAATGCCATCTTTTACCATGCTTGGTGCCACATTTTTATCTACTTTTTATTTTTGTGCACCAATCTTAATTGCCTATGCCACTATCCTTGGCCGCTCCTTCCATTTTGAACCAAATTCTTATCCATGACTTGCATTGTAGTTGTATCAGTTTTTTCACCACCAAATCTCATCTTAAAGTCCTCCCTGATATGTTCTATAAAAGCCACTGGCCTTTGCCCTCCACTTGATTCCTCATACAACAAACACAATACGTGAAGCCATCCTCCACTAGGTAGTCAGAGGTGTGATCAGTGCAAATGCAGGTAAATTTGGTGCTACCAGTGGGAAGCTTTTTAGGCGCTACACTGAAATATTGGCAAAATTCTAAGCGGATTCTTTTTATTCAATGAGAACAACGCCCCCTCTCCCATCGAGTTGTATATCAAACTTTGTCGCTCCTAATTCTTTGATGAAGTCTCCCTTTCCTCTTAGGCTTGGCAGATGCCCATAGCCTATTTGAAAGCTATCATTTTGGCATGGGCAGCGAGATGGCGTCAGCTGTGGAGTTTGGATTTTACACATTTGCTTTAATGTTTCTTGGTTTTTTCAACGTATATCCAACAATCTAACAATCATGTATATCTTTCCTCTGGGTAAGATCTTATGGAGTAGGGCTTCAAAAATTTCAGTGGGTGCTGCTGAGATTTTTTAGGAATATTTTAAAGCTGGTGGTCCTATGAATTCAATTTTACAATTCAGCTTAAGAGTTTGAGCCCCAAAATTTAAGGAACGGATTGGATTACTTTGATAAAAATTAATAAATAAAATTTTAAGTGATAGACAAGTGGCAGAAAAAATTCCTAAGCTGTAGGGGCAATTTCTAGCCCCACCTCAATTTCACCGACTAAAATTTGCAGTCCTAAATGGTAGGGGCTGCTATTTTTTCAGGAAAAGTTTCCAATTAATACTGTAGCATAATTTTTTTTGCTTCATGGGACCATTTGATCCAAGAAAATAGAAGCCCAAAGCCCCCATGGGACCATACAGTTATAGACATGACAAATTGGAGAGAGGGGAACACCATTCCTCCATCATGGCGTGGAGAAAAACCTCCCTCGTCCGGGCCTCTCCTCAAAAGATATTTAATTTATTTCATTATTATGTTATGATTTTCAACGGATGTGATATTTTGGACAAATGCCAAACACTATAGAAAAAATTCAATCTCTTCTCAAAGTAAACATTGAACTAAAAATAATATTATTAATTAATATATTTGTATATGATATATAATATATTTAATATTAAAAAATATTATTATTATTTTTCAAATATTAATTATAAATATATAATATTAAGTATATTATACCATTACATATTATATATTTAATAATTATTACATTTACATAATATATGATTTAAATTATATTAAATGTAAATTATTATTTAATAATACTGAATAATACACTAATAATTAATAGGTCTATCGTATTTATGTGATTAAATTATTAAATATCATTAAATATTTTTTTGGTTTCGACAATATTGTTGACTTTTAGGAGTGGAAATTGTTAACAGTGAACAAGTAGACCCAATTCCTCTAATTGTATTCATGGACAAACATATTTAAATAATTTTTAATAGTTGAAATATATTAAATATAGTTTATTTTATATAATACTTATTAAATATATTTTGAATATTATATTATATATTAATGATAATAATTATATACATATTTAATATTAATAAAAAATATTAGATATTAATTAATAATTAATAATTAATAATCTATCATCTATTAAATATTAATTTTTAATATATTTATATAATGATATAATATATTGAATATTAAAAAGAATTGTTTTTTTTTTCTTGATTAAAATAAAATTGATATAGTGCATGCTCTAGGCATAGGGGTGCATAGAGATCTCTAAAACTGCTCATTCTTCTTGATATGGTGAAAAACACCAAAAAATATTAAACATTCTTTCATTTCACCATTATACAATTTTTCCCCTTTCTTAGCAAGTCCATTTGGATATTGAGATTAACAGATTTAGCTCCACATTTGGTGTGGGAATGAAGATGTATGTTGAAAGTTATTTCATTTTTCTTTTCATTTTTCCTTTGAACAACTGTCCATTTTTTTTGCATCTTTCCCGACATTTGTAGTTGTTTCCTTTTCCTATGGGGAACTATTTTCCCCCTAGGAGAACATTATCAAGTCCTTTGATTGATTTTCCTGTTCTTCATTCTATCTTTTTTCCTTCGAAACCTTAAAGAAATCCCTTCTTGAGAGAGTTGATCCTTCCATAGCCTCATATGCAAAAATAAGTGGTGGAGGGAGGTCCTTCTCTCCACCAAGTGGCCTGTTTTCATTTTTTTTTGTTTTAAGTAGTGGGCTGCAATGTGGCCAATATTGTAACATCTATGACACCGAAAAGGTAAACCCTCATAATTTATCATTTGCTTCCAAAGCCCGTCTGTAGTTTTGAGGGAGATATCCACTGAGAGATCCTTTTTGACATCTATCTCCACCAAGATGCAAGCATATGTAGTGTGCAAATAATTTGATGAACCCTCATCCACATCTAAAAACTTTCCCAAAGAATTTCTCATAGCTTCAAATCAAGAATCAAACCAAAATTGACATGGAAGATTCAGGAGTCTTACCCAAATTAGAATAGTTGTGAACAATTCGAAGGTAGGGTTGAAAGAATGATACCAGGGCTTTAGCATAAAAAAATGCTTCTTCCAGCTTTGTTGATAATCACAAAAAACTATGTGGTGATCTTGAACATTGTAAAAAACCACCACAAAAAACCCCTGTACACAAGGGTATATTTGGACATTACCGACTAAAATGGGTTGCCATGTTTCTAAGATTCATTTGTGTAGCTCAAAGAGGCTTGACCAAAACCGTCTCAGTCTTCCAATCAGACCCTTTTTTGTAAAAAAAGCTTCATTTTCAACAACCTCCCTCACAATTTCCCCATCAAAAATTATTGTTGGGGAGGCACTAGCACACTAAAGTGGTTGGACCCTTGATTTGTATAATATTGACATAGAAGTAAAACCTCCAATTATATAATTATTAATTAATTATTATTATATAATCATTATCCTTATTATATAATATTAAATATATTATATGATTACATATGATATATGATTTAAATTATATTA
>VDFB02207049.1:0-12947 GCA_007258455.2 Sequoia sempervirens | reverse complement strand
CGTTGTTGCTGAGGATGTGCTATATCTATCTAAGCATGCACTAATCTACAAATTTATGGGGGTTCACATTACTTTTCCTTTTCTGGAGAATTAGGTTTGCAACAATTGGAACCCTGAAGGAGACTTGGAAATCATTTTGGGAGCTAATGGTTATGTTTTTGTAGTCTTCTCTCAGATTGTAGATCATAATGTGGTTTTCGAAGGGGTCCCGTATTTTCACAATCAAACAGGACTCTCATCAAACCATGGCATTTGGGGTTTGATCTATTTGATAAGCTTTTGTCAAGGATTCCTGTTTGGATTCACCTACCTTGCCTTCCAATGGAGTTTTGGCATAAGGACATATTGCACTCTATTGTTGTTGTTCTTGGGAAGCCCTTGGGTCCTTTCTATCAGACTCTGGATCGAAGGGTAACTTCTTTTTCTCATTTGTGTGTGGAAATTAATTTAAATAACCCTCTACCAAAGTTTGTTGAAATTAGGTTAGGAGGTATGTGTTGGATTCAACAGGTGGATTATGAAGCACTTCCTTTTTGTTATTGTACTTGCCATGAATATGGGAATTTGCAAAGAAATTTCCCCAAGTTGCATGCTAAGACTCATCAGCCTCAGCCAAATGTGCATGCAAATAAATCTAATGCAAAGGAAAAACTTTGATTCAAAATGAGGAGCCTAATTCAAATGGGTTTATACCTGTGAAATATCGATCAAGAGAAAAGGCACCAAATCGCCAAAAAAAATCCAAGCTTAGAGAAGCCTCTAGTAATAGATTTGATGTGCTTAAATTTTTTGAGTATTTAGATTCAATGGAACATGATCTCAGCTTTGGAACTCAAGTTTTTCAAGGCTTGGATCTAGCTAGTCAATCCTCTTTGTGCCATCCGCCACCAACTGACATGCATGAGGCTTCAAAGGAAGGAATTGCTCCCTCTTTGTCCCTGATTGATCCTAGTGCTTTTTGGCAGGAGAACGTGATAATTCCTATGGATGAATTTGTTCCTCATCCTTTGGAGGAGCATCCTTAGGTGCACACAGGTAATGATGGGTTAAATGAGTTGGAAACTGATGTTGGAACTAGGGATGATGGTAAGAAGAAGAATAGGCCTCTTTTAGGCATCCATTATAAGAGTTTATAGAAAGTGACTAGTGATAAGATGGCTAAAGTGGGAAGGAAGAAAGACTTGGAGAAGATGAAGATTATCGAATAATATTTGGTGGAATCTGGCGTTGTTAAGACATTGGACTCTCAATTTGCTTCCTCTCATAAATGATTGTGATATCCTAGAATGCTAGGGTTTGGGTAGCATCCCTAGAAAAAAGGCTACCCGTGACTTAGTTCATGATCATAAACTAGATATTCTCTTCATTTAGGAGACCAAGCTCCTTGTTGAAGATATGATGAAGATTGTGCCCAAAATCTAGATGAAAGGTTACTGCCAATGTGTTGGATCTCATGGTTTTGTTAGAGGGGTGGTGTCTGTTTGGGACCCTTGCAGGATCTCTCTCGGGTGAATGGTAGCTGGAAGGAATTCCCTTTCTTTACTAGCATCTTGTTTTGATTTGGGCATGGTGGTTTTTTTCACTAATGTGTATGTGCCTAATGATTTTCTTGGTAAGACTCTGCTCTGGGCTCATATTAGATTTTTTTGTTCTCTTACTCCTTCTGGCCCTTGGATTTTGGTAGGAGATTTCAATTCTATATGCACCTTGGAGGAAATATTGGGGGGAGTTAGCAGGCTGGGGCCTTCTTCTTCTTCTTTGATTTAGGACAACATCAAGTTTCTCAATTTGGTGGATGTACAACCTACTAATGGAACCTTTACTTGGTATAATCGAAGATGTGGGGAAGGCTCTATTTCTAAGAGGTTGGACAGGTTTCTCGTGTTTATTGAATGGATTGGTAATGATTAGACCTCTTCTTCCAAGATCCTGGGGTGGAAGGGGTTTGATCATTGGCCAATTAAGTTCTCCTCTTCTCAATTCTCAATGTTTAAACAACCCCCTTTTAAATTCCAAATTATGTGGCTCAGGGATCATAGTCTACACCAATATATGGATCAATGGTGGGTTGAAGGGAATCCTGCCTTTGGCACACCTATGATCTCTTTCTTTAAGAGGCTCTAGTTTGTCAAATACAAGCTTAAGAAACGAAATAAAATAATTTTTGGTAATCTCTTTCATAGGTGAAAGTAGATTTAGGACCAACTTGATTGCATCACTTTCAAAATTAAGGAAGATGGGATGACTATGGATTTGCTTCAAGAAGAAACCAAGTGCTCCAGGGAACTTGTTGAATGGGAGCTTCAAGAGGAGATTTTTTGGAAAAAAAAATATTGGGTTGATTGGCTCAAAGAAGGCAACCGAAATACAAATTTCTTTCATAATTCATTTAAGGTGCTTCAAGGAAGAAATATTATTTCTTCTCTCTTGTCGGCATAGGAGGAACAGTTAAACTTGCATCAAGCTATTACTTAGGAGGTGGTCTATTTTTTTTCTTCTCTCTTCTTTGAAGATGGTCCTCTTGCCTTGGAGGAGGAGAATCTAGTTCTAGCCTGCATCCCCCCTCTAGTATCAGTGGAGATGAATAATTCTCTTTTGGTGCCCATCCCTTATGAGGAACTTGAGGACATTGTCTTCCAGATGAAGAAAGGTAAGGCCCCTAGGCCTGATTGGTTTCCCATTGAGTTCTTTTAGGATTTTTGGGATATCATCAAAGTGGGTTTGGGAGTCTTACACCAACAAGTAGATGCTTAAGGCTATAAATTCCATCATCCTTTCTTTGATTCATAAGAAAGAGGGTGCTAATTCCTTAGATTCTTTTCGAACCATTGTGTTGTGTAATGTGACCTACATGATTATTACTAAGTTGATTGCTGAAAGATTGAAGAGGTGTTTGGATCCCTTGATCTCTCTAATGGTATTGTGGTGGCGGTTGAAACTATTCAGTCCATGTCTTCTTCCAAAGAAAAATCCATGTTCATCAAATTGGATATGCCCAAAGCTTATGATAGAGTTAGGTGGTCTTTCCTCTAGCTTCTGCTTTTGGCTTTTGGTTTCCAATCTAAGTGGGTCTTGTGGGTTATGAGTTGTGTGACCACATCTTCTTTCTCGATTCTTGTTAATGGATCCTTGTCACCTACCTTTTATACTAGTTGGGGACTAAGGTAAGGGGATCCTCTTTCCCCTTATTTTTTTATTTTGATGGTTGAAGGTTTTGGGCGGCTACTTAAACATCACAAAGATAGAGGCTCAATTTGTGGTTGGCATTGGGTACAGGGTTGCTAGGATTGAGGAGGCAATTAACTTCAAGAAAGTGCTATATGTTTATTTGGTTGCATCTAGTTAATAGATAAATGAGGGTAAGTCTCAAATCCTTTTCTTGAATATGCCTATTTTGATCCAACACATAATTTCCAACATTCTTCATTTTCAGATTTGTAAACTTCCCTTGGAGTGCTTGGGGATTCCCCTTTGTGCCGACAACTTGAAGAGGAATGATTGGAAAATATATTGGATACATTTTGGGCTAAGGTCAACCATTGGACCTTTAAATGACTTTATTTGGCTAGCAAGGTGAATATGGTGTCTTTTTTCCTTTAGGCTCTCCCTCTATACAGTTTCATGGTGTTATTTTCTCCTAAGAGTGTGCTCAAGGAGCTTGAATCCCTTACCAAGAAATTTTTATGGGTAGGGAATCTTGACATAAGGAAATGGATTTTGGTGACCTGGGATCAGGTGTGCATATCAAAGGAGAATGGTGGCCTTGGGCTTAGGCATTCAAAGCATAATAGTCTTGCTTTGGCTACTAAAACGTATTGGAGGTGGTGTAAATTTCTTGAGTAGCCATGGGCATGTATTCTAAAATTTAAATACTTGGGTGGGGTGGCTAATATTCTATGAATGGATCTGTCTAGTAAAGGTTATTTGATTTGGACCACTATTAAGAGGGGTTCATATCTCATTAAGGAGGGTCTTTTTTGGATCACTCAGAAAGGGGAGAAAGCTCTTTTTGGAGTGATTCTTGGGATGGTCAACCTCCAATTCTTTCTTCATTCCCCCATCTCTGACCTCTTAGTGAGATTTTTTGTGGATGTTGGGTGGTCCATGGTTACCAGTTTCAAATGTTTGTCTTATTTGGGAGGCAATAGATTTTATCAATGAAAAAATCTTGATAGTTATCCAAATGGTGGGTCTCAAGAGGAGCAAAGGATTTTGGAATCTATTATGGCTGAGAGACCTTGTTGTTCTTTTGAGGATAGTGATCTGCTGGTGTAAGGTCATGATTCAAATGGTACCTACTCTATTTCTCAAGGGTATGATGCTTTGGTGCCCCACTAGGTTGAGGTGAGAGATTATCCTTGATGAAAATGCATTTGGAACAAGTTTGGGTGGCCCAAGTGTACTATGTTCTTATGGTTGATGAGTCATAACAAGTACCTCACCTGGGAGACCATTATGAAACATGGTTTTTGTGGGCCTTCTCTTTTCTTTTTATGTGGTTGTAATGAAGAAAGCACTGCTCACCTATTTTTTCAATGTTCGTTTGCTTTGGAAATTTGGAGGCTTTGGTGGAAAATTTGGAGAAGACCGTTTAGGTTCACCTTATATTTGCAAGAATTTTGGAAGAATTTGGGTCATCCTCCTGCATCTGTAACTTGTTTGGTGATTTCTTTGGAATTGGGACCTTCTCTTATTATCTGGCAGATTTGGTTGGAGAGGAATCAATGCATTTTTTTGTGAGTTTCATCTAGGGGCTTTGTAGGTTTGGTACAAGGTGCAAGATATTATGAAAGAAACAATCTCTTCTAAATTTTATTTGGGAGAGCCTATGTCTTCTTCGAACATGCAAATAGCTTCTTTCCTTGAGCTTTCTTCTTCCCTAGGCTTCCACGGGTGTAGGGGAAGTAGGCAAAAACCTTCTAAGAAGGTGAATAGAGTGGGGAGATTGTATCCTCCTCCTAGGACTCTCAAAATCAACATTGATGGTTCTGCTTAGGGCAATCTTGAAGATGTTGAGATTGGTGGAGTGGGGCATGATAGTAGCGGGAGCATACAATTTTTCTTCTCCATCCACATGGTGGGGCAGTCTAACAATTAGATGGAGGCTTGTGCGATTCTTAAAGCTCTAGAAAGAGATTATGAGGTTGGTTGGAGGGATGTGATCCATGAGACTAATTATATGATTTTGGTCTCTCTTCTTAATAAGAGAGATTTTTAAGATTCTTCACGGAGATTAGTTCTAATTGTGAAGCAAATTCTTCATCTTGCTTCAAATTTTGATATAATTTCATTTGTCCATATTCCCAGAGAATGGAATAAGGTTTCTAATTTCCTAGCTAAATGGGCCTCCAAAGGGAGGGGGACATGGAATGTGGTTGATTGAAGACAGTTGCTGAATATTTAAGCAAAACTTTATCTAGATGTATTTATGAGGATCAAAAGGTGTAGCCTTGTGTTTGTGTTGGACTATCTCTTTTGGTGTTAGTTGGCCTCCGATGTGTCTTCATATGGTTCTATTTTGTTGATTGAGGCTACTTTCATTTTGATGAATTTGGCCATTTTGGCCTCTTGTTTTACTTGTATGCTCTTTATTGAATAAAATCTTTTCACCCCCTTTTTAAAAAAAATAATAAAAAAATAGTATTTCTATTTTTGTGTATAGGATAATAGTATGTTCATTCTATACTTTTTGTGTCATCTTTGTATTGGATGAAAATGCACCCCAAGGATGACTACGTTAGGCACTAGAGTCTAAGGTTAAGACTCTCTACAACTTACATAATCATCATCAGAACTTGTACTTTATGTTTCTATTAATCTTTCACTATAGTAATTTCTATGTAGTTTTTATTTTCACCAATTTGTAATAATTTAATATTTAGCTTTTGTAATAAACTAGTTTATGTTGTATTTATCATTTCTTGCATTATGAAAAAGGATAATATGAACAATTCTTAGGACTATTGATTCATATTAATGTACATGTGGTGGATTGACCTCGAAAGTTAATATACTTTAGATGTAAGTTTCATTTTTTATATGCTACTATATATATATATATATATCATACCAATAATGTTGATAGAAAAACATTTGAAACACAAATACAGATTAAAACCTTCTTTTAGAGTTAATTATCAACTCAAATTGAGCGAGAAATCATAAAAACAAGTAAAACAAATAAATACATTTTACCATATAAAATTTTTGTACCTCGTGCCCAAAAGGTGCGTATGCTTCAAGATGAAGGAATATAGTTACTTAGTTTGACAACATAACGATGTAATAAAAAAATTGTATATGAAAATGGCTTAGGAAGACTAAGTTATAGACTTCTAGGTAGAGAGATTAATGACTACAATATTTTGAGAGATCAAGGGTGAGAATTGAGTTGGTTGGGTAGTTGAGAGATGGATGGTAGATGAAACAAAATATTTATATTTCTTTTTGATATGTGGGAGATAGTTATGTAATGGAAGGTGAAGAATAAAAGAAATTTTGTAACTCTTTTTATTAATTTTATGTGGTTGAGTGGGAAAGAAGATTTAATAAATTAATATTCATTAAATTATATGAAAGGGGGAGGGGAATAGGTTATTAGGACTTAGGAAAATGGGATTAGGACCTTGGGAAATAAGTTACAAAATATGTAGATTTCTTTCACCAAAAGATCCAATTGAAATCCCTCTAAATGCACCCATACAAAACCTATATGAATTTTCCCCTCATATCAATTAGTTATACCCTCTAACTTTGAGATTTTAAAGCTTTTCATCCTAAAATATAAAAGAATCTATTTTTTTCTCAAGAATAATAAAATATTTTTATCAAATATAAAAGATGCATCCTTTCACCAAAAATATCCTATTATCTAACCACTTCTCTCTTTTCTTTGTCACCAAAACCATTTTAATACATTAGATGTATTAAAATTTATCACCATTCATGATAAATTTCATAACTTTAAGCATTGAAATATTCCATTGGGTCTTGAGTTTTTTTTCCAATGTATCTCAAGGTCAATTAGATTTGCACTAATGCAATATTCAACAATCATCAACATGGAAACCTTCTTCAGATGTGGGTGATCTGAATGAAGAAGGAATCTCAGAGTGAGCTGGTTCTCCGAATGATAAATTTTACTCTAAGATATTCTGAGGGAAAAAGGGATAGAAGGATGGACTGAAATCAAAACTTAAAACTACTGATGATTAACTTGTTATTTCTGAAAGAAACCAAATTTCACCACTCACAACAATTTCTCTATTACAATAGTTCTCACAATCTCATCGATACATGATTTCATCAATAATTCATATGAAGATTCACGGACATCGAATACATCATACAACCTGAAAACATGAAATCCTGTGCAGAAAACTCATAAAAGCAGGACATTAAGGCTTCAAATTTGAAAACACAAAGGCATCAAACTGTTCTTACTAGTCTTGAGACAAGAAAATGGAAAGAAAAACTCTGATGTATTACTGAAATTGAAAGAGTGTCTATCTAAAACTAAGTAAAAAAAGATTCACAAGCTCAAAAATGTGTATGAGCAGGAACTAAAATCTGAACTAAGAAGGAGAGAAAAAAGACTAAGTCTTTTCAAAGATATCTCTCAAGAAACCCTAATCTAAGCTCACAAAGAAGCTCAAGGAAAAAGGATTCAAACTGTCTCAAAAATTGCATAAAAGCAGAAAAAAGCATACTACTTTTATGATCAAACTGTCAAGCCTCTAAAAATAGGCTGAATCTTCTTTAAAAGCCAGAAAAACACCTTATCTCTCCAAGATGAGACCCAAATCGACCAAGAGGAAAAGTCAACAATAATCTACTAAAAATAGCAAGAAATCATAAAACAATTTATAAGAGATTGCTTTATGATTCTGCTTTACAGGATTGCAGATTTTATAATTTTATCTATTTTGCAATTAAAAGATTCAAAATATTTTTGCAAAAGAATTACATCTTGATTCATCAATGCAATGCTTTGATTTTTTCTTAAAAAAATCATAAAAATATCAATAATATCATTCTCCTCTTATCAATATCTCCAATTGATTTCTCTAAAATCAATTAAAATAAAACCCTAAGTAGATAATTGACTTCCTTTGAGAATACAAAAATCTAAGTGATAAAAAATCCACTTGTAGGTCATAAGGCATTCACTATTCATACCAAATCTTCAATTTTTCTAAGGCACAAGACACAAGCCCTAAAGACTTAAAGTATCGACCAACCCAGGCATTTGAATTCAGCCCCCTCTAATATTAAACTTCGGTCTTTGAATGAAATATAATACAAAGCCACCGTAATTCAATTTTCCCCATGTGCTATTTTCAATTGTGAATATTCTGGATAATCATAAAGTGGCTAGAATTAGGGCATGAGAAAAAGATGGTCAAACCCTAAATCATTTCATTTTGCACTCATCACTTGGAAAAAAAATGAGCTCTATCTGAAGGAATAGTGTTGCCATGATTGAGTTGAATCTGTAGCTTGCGTGTTTTGAGAACTTCATCTTCTTCATATAGCCGAGCTCTTCCATGGGTAAGCTTGATTTGTTTGCTATTATAACTCTTTTCTTCATTGAAAGAACCAAAAACATTAGGGCCGTGACCTGCTTACTTTGTTTTTGATTTCTTTTATATTTATGTGCTTTGCTCCTTTGGCCGATATGATCTTGAACTCGAGCTTTGTCTGAAGCTATCATGAAAGAACTCACTCGAGGGTTATTGTTTTCTCTACTGAGCACAAGGTGAGCCTCTTGGTCCGTAACTTTTGTGGCTTCACTTCTTGAGTTTCTTGGTCTGTGGTTGTGGCGAAGACAATCTCTAGTGCATTTCTTTTTACTCTTTGTGTTTATATCTGTTATTCCTTCGGTGTTCTTTGCTTTCACTAGCCGATATGAGCTTGCTCCAATCCTGAAGTCGAAAGCTCCAATGGCTGACTGCGCCATAACCAAAGATAAAATGAATTTCTTTATAGTTTCAGGGCTCAACCCAAAGGCAAAAGTGTACACTCAACATTCTGAAATAAAACACCATATGGGTGTTCATTAATTTGAAGAAAACACTGTATTTTGTCTCTCCTATAACAACACGATGTGGGCATATGGAAAAAACTGTACTCTAGCTTAAACCCTCTCATGGATATTGAATGAAAACTGATATACTCCATTTCTAAAGCTCGACCCACCAAAAGAAATTCATATTTATGTATTTTGTTATTTCTTTGTCAAATCCACTCCTAGGTATTCCCTGCAAATTGTATTTTCTGTATTTAAAGACAAATCCCAAATGTGGGTACTTTGTATATTCATTTGCATTTAGTTTATGGGCTCGACCCATCATGGCTAGTACTTTACTTTGAAATTCCTATAGCTTGCTCATCGGATCCCTCAAGGGTGAACTAAAATTTATAATATGTAGAATTGTGTTTCAAAACCCCAATGTGGGCTTTCAAACAGTAATGAGGAAACACTGAACTTATTTAGAGGCCCATGCATTTTCTAAAAATTGTGATCTCCATATGTAAATCTGAAAACAATTGTGAGTATATGAGAGAACAACAAAACTGTATGTGTAAAAATATGACCCGATTCTCATGGTATTTCCACTTTTCTCAGCTTTCTTCATGGAAATGCTATATAAATTATGTCTTTAACAAGACCTTCTCCTGGGTATATAACATTATGAATACACACATTTTGTTTGCATTGTATTGAAAAACTTGATATTCCTTTGAAGATATAATAGAATAAATCTCCCACCATGCAAACTCGTTTGTGATATGAAAAGTCTGCACATTTCAATAATTATGTAAAAATGGGCTCCCTTAGCATTCAAATTCTTTACTTTTTAAACATACTCCTGTATTTGTCCGTTGTGAAGAGAAGTACCTCTGAATGTATTACTATCCCCATGTTGTTTTCTTTGTACACAACATTGTTCTTTTTTGGATTCCTTAACTCTACCATACAACAACATTTGCTTTCTGTTCTTGGACTTATGTAGAGATTTTAAATTGAAACATTGTAATACTATGGACTACATCTTACCTGATTTTCCAGTGCATAATTAACACCTCCGAGACACCTTTGTTATGCTTGTCCTTTCCTTATCATTCTGGAATGGTCATTTCATATTGTATTTCCTAATGTTGGACTGTATTATCACTGCCGGAACCGGACAGTTCAATTATTATCTCAATGCAATGGTTCCGGCCCTCCTCCCATACCCTTTGGGCTTCAATCTCGTACTCTTCATGCATTTTATGTTCCACTTAACAAGTTGTACCATAAATCTGTTTGTTTTAAGATGGAAATTGGAAACAAAACTTTCATTAAGGCATAATGTATGCCACCGCCCTTATTAAAGAAAGAAAAACTGATGAATCAAAATCGTATTATATATGATTATGATGAACAAACAACACGTAACGTGAACCATACAACAATGCTACATAAACCACCTGCCATGATTGAGGAATTAAACTCACCGGCTCCACCTATAGCTTTTAGAAAAACTCTTTGACTCATTGTTATGAATGCACAGTTGGTTTGCATTAGCTTTGATAGATAACCGTTTCTTTTTACTCTTTTTAGTTGTATATCACTCCTTTGATGGATATATATGATGATGCAATCTTTTAAATCAGCCCACTTATACGAATAGGAAGCATGTCGAGCTTCTACCCTTGTGGGATCCCCTTTTTCTCCACATGCTTGGTCTTCGAATAATGATCACCATGATTTTCCTATATTTAATAAGGAAACAACAATGTTAGCATAAAAAATAGAATATGATGATCATGCTTGATATTTCTTTCTTCAGCCCATTTCTTTCCTTATTTTGATTGTTTCCCAAAGGTCGATTGGATAGTAGGTTGCATTATTGTTGGTGATTCATGTAGGTGTCTTCATAATCGAGCCTCTCGACATCCCCTCTTTCCTCTTACAGTCAACGGAGCTCGAGAAGACAAAGGTGCACCACTTCAACGTCGACCATCGGCCAATCAGGCAATGATGATTATGTCGCTACTTATGTGTTTTCTTTTTTCCATCTTCCATAGTGTAGTGTGCTATTAGTTATGCACTGTGATAGTCACATCCACGGCTTGTGTGGATATTTGATTTCATTTTATGCTTTTCATTTCGAAAAGAAAATGCATTCCAATGCAATGTTGTAATATCATTTGGATTCTTGCAATCAAATGAAGCTATGTAAATATGAATCTTTTCATGAAATAAATGAAAGCATTTAGAATGCTCTGTTGTTTATATGCTCAATTCTGTACTTCATTTAATTCTGGAACATTTGAATGGCACCTCTAAAATTCTGATTCTTCTTTTAAGTGCACAACTGTCACTTGACGAACAATTAACATGATGCAAACAACACTCAAACATAATCTGCAATTTCACCTTAAGATATAATAATGTTCAGCCAACTCCACCAATCGAAGCTATGGCAAAAATTGCAATGTATCCAAAATGACATTAAGTTGAATTGAATTCAATAGGTATAACAATAATAGACCTTTGTCCAAAGATTTCATCATGACTTGAGAACTTGGTATCTCATACACCCAAATTATCCAAGCCTAGATAGAAGTCTCAAAGTTGAATCTAATGAATACATGCATTCCACTATATGAAGTGTCCACCCCCTCAAATATAGTCTATAAAGTAGTATTATACCTCTCATAGAAATAATCTAATCATAATCTCCAATTAAAATCTTTAATATAAATTTGAACTACAACAAATTAAATCTATAATAGAATAGGACACCCCTTGAAGAATCACCAAGGCCTCTCAAATATCACTCACATATCTTAAAATTTAGGAAGATCCCAAAAATATAGGAATTTTCATTTTATTCCCATTTAAAAATAATATGAAACAAGTGCATATAGTCACTCATACTTATTCCTCCTACACATAAACATCTACTCCCTACATCATTTGTCAATAAATAGGTGAATTGGGCACATATCCAACTATAATTTATAAAGGGACATCAAAATTCCTTCCCTCCCAAAATTACTTTCCCTCAAGTTGGATGATCCAAGATAGTAATTGTCTCCTAAGTAGATCCTTATGAGATAATCACATCACTGTATTAGGTACTTTGTTAGCACATGATTCCTCATCTCGAGGATCTAATTCAACACTAGGAATAATCTCCTTACATCATCAAGGGTGGTGAATTGGTTGAAGGTATAAAGTGTTTACCCACTACCATTCTCAAACTTGATACATGAAATATGTTGTTGTAAACAATGATTTTGGATTGCCCAAGGTTGCCTCTAACTCTTCTATGTTTTTCACCTAAAAGGAGAGGAATTGGGTCCAAAATGCTAATGTATACACTCAAGATTAAAGTAAAAGGGATGTAATATATCTAAATATGATGTCTAAGTACAATAAATTGAAAGAAATATGATTTAATGATGCTAAACCTAAGAAATGCAAAGTGTCGGAAAACACACTATGATATGCAAAAATACCTAAAAATGCAAGTAAATGATGAAATAATTGAACAAAATTGGAGAGGTGCATCTGGAATTTGAAATCTGACATGGAGAGGATCTGGAATCCTACAAAGTTAATTGGAAATGTTGATTGGGACACTTATGCCAAGCTGGGTGACTTAGTCCAGTTTCGGGGAAAATCTATCAGAACAAGAATTTTCCAAATGGGTATCCAAAAATGCAGAAACCACTTTTCAGGCCTAGCAGTGGGACTAATTCACCACAAATGGCAACTTAGTCCACTTACAGATTTTAGGAATTTCGGGATATGATCCTATAGATTCTGATCTGCACTTGCTTTTCTGACATGTGTCTGATCTTGATTCTACAAAGAACGGGCTGAAAAGAGTCTCCAAGCCTCAACTAGGGTTATGTTGGCTTTGATGGATTGTTGACCACTTTTTGACACC
>VDFB02207048.1:0-10402 GCA_007258455.2 Sequoia sempervirens | reverse complement strand
CATCCCATGGTTTATCAAGATGACATGAGAAAGTATCCTTGTCTTCCTAAAAGGGTTTTGGGTCCATCCAGAGGTAATAATGGTAAACTTAAAAATTGCTGAAATTCCAGGTTTTCCTAGTCATTAGTCCTTCGAAATCTAGCTGGCTAACGCCAAGGTAGCTTTTGCCAACTCATTTGCTTCGGAGTTTCCTTCCCTATATATGTGGCTAACTTTGAAGGTTGCAAATCCGTCTGACAAATCCTTGATCTGCTGTAGTAAGTAAATTAATTTCCAATTAGGGGTGGATCCTTTACATATTGCATTGATTGTAATTAGGGAGTCTCCTTCCAGGTGGATTTGTTTGAAATTTAGGTCTCTTCCTAGTTGCAAACCGATTGCTGCCGCTCTGAATTCTGCCTCATTGTTTGTGCATCTACCCAAGGAAACTGATTTTACTGCTATCACCTTGCAATCAGAGTCCCGTGCTATACAGCCAGCCCCACTCGGGCCGGGGTTGCCTTGCGCAGTGCCATCGAAATTGATTTTTATCCAACCAGGATCAGGGGCTTGCCACCTAGTTTCCTCTCTTGATGCTTTTTTGGATTGAAGGGAGCTGCTTCCACGTAGTGTGGGTGGTTTAAGACCCGGGAAGCGTTTGATCAAAGTGTCATCCCAGCTAGTGAAAATTTTGTGTTTAGCTTCCTTTCGTCTAGCAACCTCATTGACTAGTTCTACTATTGCTCTTTCAATCTTGTCCCATAATCTGTCCTTGTTCAATTCCTTTCCTTGGAAAATTCTCCGGTTCCTTTCCTTCCACAACTCCCAAATTACTATTGATGGGGAGATTTGCCAAATGTTGTTAAACACTGCTTTACTACACTTTTGTGGCCACATCTTAAACCAGGTTGCAAGATCATTCGGTATTGGACTCTGTAAATTAAGCTTGTTTCTTACATTATTCCAGCATTCCGATGCATATGGATAGGACAACAGCAAGTGGTCTGCCATTTCCAATTGAGCTTTGCAAAGGCAACACCTCCTCGGGCGTTGTATTCCGAATTTAGCTAATCTGTCCTCCGTGAGGATTCTTTTTGCACTGCCAGCCATGCAAAAACTCCTGCCTTAGGCAGGTAGTTGTTTCCCCAGAAAAGTTTGCATGGCCAATCCTTACGAGCTACTGCTATTTCCTTGGCCCTATATCCTAACTTTACTTTATAGGTCCTAGTAGATGATCCAAACCACCTGATTTGGTCTTTCCCATTAGATGGGACAAAGAATCTATCTTTGAGGATTTTGGACAGAATTTCTTTCTGGGGCTGTGGGGCATTGAGGGTTTGAATATCATGCCAAACCCAACATGCACTTCCTTGGTTATTGGTCTTCACACCATAATTGGCAACCTTGTTACCCCATAATTTGATTGTTTCCTCTTTTATCTCCTCCAAGTCCTGAATGTCACCTATTGGTGCTTTCTTGCCCCAAGAGTCATGCCAAAAGTAGGCACTATTACCATCTCGGACTTCCCATGTGACATGATCAGATATGATGTCTCTGCATTCAAGTATGAAATTCCAGATTGTAGAACCTCTCGGGGGATTCAATACTGTGAGGATTCTATTTGGGTCATCCGAGTCAAGATACTTTCTTGTCAAAACTCTAACCCATTTCTGATTTCCTTTAGTGTGGATGTCCCAAACTAATTTGGCACCCATGGCCTGATTCATAAGGGGTAAATGGCGTAATCCTACACCTCCAGCTTTCTTGGGAAGGCAAATCTTGTCCAAAGCCAAAAGAGGGAATTTGTTTTGCTCCCCCACACCACTCCAAAAGAACCTCCTAAAGATTTGTGTGAGAACATCTTCAGTAGCTTTGGGGAGCTTGAGACAAGACATCAAATAGATAGGAATTGCTGATAATACAGATTTAACTAGCATGAGTCTACCTGCTGATGAGAGCCATTTACCTTTCCAAGTGTTCAGCTTGTTCTTGCAGCTTCTAATTAAATTTTCTCAATAACAGTTTTTGTTAATGCCTGCAAACAAAGGGATCCCCAAGTAGCGGCCTGGAAGGGAGGCAAATTTCAGATTTAGGATCCTTGCGATATCCCATTGAAAACTTGGTTGAGTATTTAGAAAGAAAATCTCGGATTTATCCCAGTTGATGTTTTGCCCTGATGCTTTACAATATGTATCTAGGAAATTTTTGATCAATCTTGCTTCCCTCCGGCTTGCTTCACCCATTAGTACTGTGTCATCTGCAAATTGTAAGTGTGTTGAAGGTTCCATTCCATTTTCTACATGGATTCCTTTCCATTTACCTTCCTCTCTTAGTCTTTTGATCCCCCTCCCCAGCACTTCTGCCATGATTATGAATAGAAATGGGGATAGTGGGTCTCCCTGCCTAAGGCCCCTGGATGAAGAGAAGAAACCATTTGCTATGCCATTAACCAGTACCGAGAACTTCGGAGTTGAAATGCAACTGCTGACCCAATTTATCCAGTTTGGACTAAAGCCAAATTTACCTAATACTTCCATAAGAAAACCCCTATCTACCATATCATATGCTTTGAGAATGTCTAATTTTAGGAGCATGCAAGCCTCCTTGTTTTTCCTGGTTGTGTGTATTGTTTCATGTGCTATAATAATACCTTCCACTATGGATCGGCCTGGAGCAAAGCCACTTTGCTCCTCAGAGATCACTTCCTTGAGCACACTCTTGAGTCTGTTAGCAATTATCTTTGTTACCACTTTGTACAACGTGTTGCATAGGGCAATAGGCCTGAAATCACTCATAGATTGAGGGGCTTTCTTTTTGGGGATTAGTGCTAGGAAGGTGTGGTTTATCACCCCTAGCATAGTCATTTTCTTTCTGGATTCTTCAACAGTTGCACCAAGGTCTTCTCCAACTATATCCCAGAAGTTTTGGAAGAAGCCCGCAGGGAAGCCATTTGGACCTGGGGCCCTGTCTGGATTCATTTGAAAGATTGCTTCTTTGACTTCTGCTAGGGATATTTTTTGATAGAGAAATTTGTTTTGGGATTCTGAAATGATGGATGGAATTGCACCTAGTAGATAGTCCTTGTCACTCCTATTAACAAGAGTCTCCTTGTTCAACAGGGATTCAAAGAAAGAGACAGCCTCTTTGTTGACTTCAATAGTTGATAGAGTTGTATCACCATTGGATTTTTTTATTTCTAGAATCCTCTTGTTGTTGTTGTTTTCCATTGTTGATTTGTGAAAAAAAATTGTGTTTATGTCCCCTTCTTTTAGCCAAACTTCCCTTGATTTTTGACGCCAATAGCATTCCTCCCTCTTGAGAATTTTAGCCAGTTCTTCTCTTATATTTTTTTCATTCTCAAAATCTATAGCATCCATGCCCCTGTCTATCACATGCTCGTTGAGAGAGCGGATTTCTTGTTCTACTCTGGCTTTCTCCTGAAATATGTTTTTGAAGTGGCTTATGTTCCATTCTTTCAGCTTCACTTTTATATAACTCAATTTTTTGCTTACTTTGAGAAGATCTGTTACTCCGTTGAGTTTCACTTCATTCCACCAAGTCTTAATTAGATCTAGAAGTCGGTTATCTCTTAGCCACATATATTCAAATCTGAACAGGAAACCTTTAGGAGCTTCAATAGGGCCAAAGGAAAGTTGGACTAGGAAATGATCTGAACCAATGAAGGGAAGGATTTGTGCATCATGTGATCCCTCCAGCTCCCCCCAGATGCCCCATAATAGAAATTTGTCAAGCCTTTATGCAATGTTAGTGAAACCTTTCCTCCTATTGGACCAGGTATATATTCCATTCCTTGCATGTACATCCAAGAGGATGTTTTTATCCAAGAACTCTTGAAAGTCTCTTTGAATGGTCGTAGTTCTCCCTAACCCCCCTTGTTTTTCTGTGTTGTTTAGCGTGGCATTAAATTCCCCTGCTATAATCCCTTTCTCTGACCTTTTACCTTCTACTGTTCTAGAAATACTATCCCAAAGTCTCTTTTTACCTTCAGTGGAGATCAGGCCATAGACATTAATGCAAAAGAAAGAGAGGTTTCTTCTAATGTCTTTAAATTTGATTGTTTTCCAATTCTCAACTTCTACCTCTACTACTCCTACCATTGTGAAGGGATTCCATATAACCCCCAGACCTCCAGATGCCCTTGATGCCTCCAGAAGTTGTCCATCCCATTGCTTCCATCTGTCCAACCTTCTAATACGCTTTGAGAGATCATTTGTGTTGGGGAAATAGGAGGAGGAAGGGATCGATCACTACTAACATATAATTCCTTCAATTCATTTTGAATCACTTTCTGGAGAAGTTGAGTGTCGTCCATAATGGCAATGAGGGCTTCTTCAGCCTGGATATTTTCATTATGGGGGTGTCCGACTTCCTAAGCTAGGGAAAGTAGGTGAACCACTGAACGAGCATTGTTTTCTTCTCTGGTTGGCCCAACTGACCCCAAGACACATTTTCCTGCCTCATTTGAATGCAATGGGGGTACTTCTGAAAGATCTTCTTCAGTGATACTAAATGCATTATCTGTTATTGACTTTTTTGAGGTGCTTTCTTGAAGTGTCTTCCTAAAGAGGCAATTTTTTGACCCTAAACCCTCCCATACTTCAATGTCTTCTTTCCAACTTCCAAATTTTGTTAATATCTCAATTTTTTTATACATCCCAACCCCTACATCTATTTCGACTAGGACACAGGGTTTCGATCCGTCTATTCCATTAATGAAGTCTTCATCTACTCCAAACATACTCCTAGGGCATCACTGACATTGATCATAGTATAAAGATTCTAGAACTCTGATGGTAGATCTAATAGCTTAATCCAGGTTAGGATTTGGGTCAATTGGTGATTCCATGGGTCAAAGGTAGCTTGCCAATTTGTGCAGTAAAACCAGTTCACATTCATAAACAAAGGGTCCCCTCCTAGGATTGCCAATTTCAGATTTAAGTCTATACATTCTATCAGAAAGAAGGAATTCAGAAGAGGGGTAACACTTACGGGATCTAGATATTTTTTCATCCACCAAACTTTGATCTCCTCATTCGAGTTGGTTGGGCCAGTCCATTTCGCAAAAAGGGCATGGTCTGAAAGTCTCGCCACCCTTTAAACTATCAGTTCTACTAGCATTTGAAATTTTTTATTTCCTCTAGGTCACATTTTTCATACCTTGGAATGTTCAGGATTGAGAGTCTTTGTGATTCAGCTTTCTTCAGAGAAGATCACAATCTCTCTTATTCATTCTTCTGCTAAATTCAAATTCCTCTCCAATCAATTGAGACATCTTCATGAAGGTGTTACTTTCGGTTTGGCTTGGTGTTTTCTTACGCCATACTTTTTGATACAGTGCCAGTGATTTCCTCCTTTCAACTTTCACTTGGCTGACTGGTTGTTTTCCTTTTAAGGTCCCTTCCACGAGAACCCCCGCCCTACTCCTATTTTTCTATTTTTTATGGAGATTCTGATTGAAGCGGTTCTACGTATTGGGAAGGAATTTTTCCGCCCATCCCTCCATTTTCAAAACCCATTGAGGAATATGTTCACAGCTTCTATTGATCGCATTGCCACCATCCTTTTCGATAGGCTCAACTCCTTCCACTAGTTCAAAATGCACCCGCGATTGACTTCGTTAATGCGCGTAATTTTGCATCCTCTTAGCTTGCTCGTGCCCATTATAATTTTAACATTAATCAATCTTCTTATGAATATTCTAGACAATGGAAATTTTTTGTGCAAATTGTATGAAGATGAAGTCAGAATACAAGGGACTATGTTATTTGAATGGGCGCTGGTCAAACAAAGCCGAGTGAAATTAAATGCTCAAAAATCAATAAAGATCAAGTAGCTAGTGATGAAGGGGATGCACCATATAACATGAGTTTTTTGGTAGATTATTTTACTAGTCTAGTGTAATTTCAATAACACTATAATCTCATTTCTTAAAAATTAAAAAAAATTAAAGTGTTCTAGAAATATAATGAAGAGGAATGAGGGTCATGGATCGATTAGCTAGAAAGCATCTTGTTGCAAGAAAGAGGCCATGAGATCCAATCTCCCCCTGTCCCTATGGTATTGAAGGGCATGTTGCACCAGCATCACCGATCATGTGAAAAAGTTTGCTAGGTGCACTACAATTTATAGGGAGCTACCCAATTCCTATAATCTAAAAAAAAAAGTATGATGAAGAAAAGAATAAAACCCAAAAAATCTTTTAAATATATATTTATATTTAATGATCAATTTAAAGAAAAAGATAACATAGCTACGAGTTTTTATGTAACAATTCATCTTTGAGCACCATCAACTACAACAAAAATTTAAATTGGTGTAGAAGTTTTTGTTGATTGTTAGCCATGTGTGTGTGAGAGAGAGATATATTTTGTTGTGTAGGAAATATAAGATATTGTGATCACTCTAAATTTTGGATTGGTAGAAATAAGATTATTGTGAGGAATTCAAGATGGATGTGAGGACATAAGAATAAATAATTTATTGATTGTTGCATTCACTTCTACAAAGAGTTGAGCATAATTTGAAGGAGCGGAGATTATATGATGCTAAGAAGTTATAAAATAATTTACCAATTAAAATTTAATTATTTGGGTATTGTCCATCATTAATTTTGTGGAGATTATGTGTAATTGGTAAGAAAATATTTTAGATTTAACATTTATATTTTAAATTTTGTATCCTTCAAAATTAATCTAAAAGAGCTTTTTGTTATTCGGGTCACATTGCATGTAGGATTATTTGCAATATAATAATTTTGCTAAGAGAAAATTTGTGTTGGATTGGGTGATGTAGGAGCATCCAGGTCCATAGGCAATCATGCATCAACCAAAAAATATTTTCTTTTCTTTTTTTTCAATTTTGTTGTATTTTTACTTCTAGTAGTGTTGGTTTTTGGGTAGTTGTTTTAGGAGGATTTCAAAGACAATTTAGGATTTAAATAGTGACATCACTTTGTAGGGGAGACTAATGGGTATATATAGATTAGATTCAATGAGAATTGGGTGTAAAATGACTAAGTTATGTTTATGCAATTTTTTGGTTTGTTAGTAGAACATTCTAGAGATTTTCTACTAAACTAGCTCATTTACAACTAGTTCCAATGTATTTTTCCACATAACCAATATTGATGGGTTTTTTCACATTTATAGGAAATTCAAGGTCATCTAGATTTGTGGGAATTTCTTCCCTATTTAATTTTTTTAGGAATTCTACATCCAACTAGTGCAGGTTTCTCATGCCCATCAAGATTTGTGGGTAAACTCAAGTGAACTAAAAATTGAAAAGTTTATTCAACTAGTTTAGATGAACAATTTTGATGATGATGTAAGCATAAAATTGGTAGGGTGATGTTGTAACCATGTTGTAAGTATGATGTAATGATGACATCACCATGTATCAATTCTCTTATGAATTAGACTAGTATGAATTATGGAGTTTTCTTGGCCAATTGAACATGCAAAATTTCTTGTTTGAACTAGTCATTTGTGAAACTTCTGTCTAATATTGTATTTACAAAATTTCATCCTGCTAGTACACTTTTCATTTTTGTAATGATTTAGTTGTTGTAACAATCATAATTTAATTTATTCCAACTTCTTAGACATCAAAGGGTAAAAGAAGATTGATAAATACATCTAGGGATCTTTTTGGAAGTTAAAAAGAAAGGTGATTGTGATTAGAATTGATCTATTTTGTACTTGTGTAAAACAATGTTGCTAGTTAATACAAAAGTGAGTTCTTTGATCATATGAACATTATTTTTTCATTGAAAATTGCATTGGATATGTGATTGAGTTATCTTATAAGGTTCCCTGATCTCAATGACATCAATTGGTATCATAGTAGGTTGTTGTGATTATGTCAAGAGAATATATAAGTCCTAATAGAATTTTTTATGGGAAGTGAAGAGAGAAAAATCCTATAACTATAGGGGAAATGAGTGATACATGACACATACATAGAGGGTGTGGCCTAAGAATATCAGAAAAATAGGCTAATGCTATGGTGATTATGGAGATGTTATGATGAGTTACAACAAGGTTAGACTTAATGGAGGCAATGTGAGAAAAGGGGTACAAGTTGAAGATGCTAGTGAGGATGAAGAAGTGGTAGATGGAGAAAATTAAGCAAATGAAGGGGTTCAATGGACCAAGTAGAAAAATACATTTTAGGTTAATGTCCATAATAAGAAGTAATCAAGATTGGATCCTCCTAGCTATAATGGTAGCTTCTTGTAGGTTGGATTTCAAAAATGGAGAATTATTTTTATTTTGAAGAATTTGAAGATGACAAGAGAGTGAAATTTTATTGGACTAAGTTGAAAATACATGCATCCCTATGGTGGGAACATCTATAGACAAATAAAAAGTTTAAGAGGTAAAGAGAAGATCAAGTCATGGGACATAATGGTGACTAAAATGAAGGCCAAATTCTTTCCAACGGATTATCACCTAAGTTTGTTTAGGAAGTTACAAAATTTATAACAAAAAGAATCTAGTGTCAAGGAATACATGGAAGAAATTTGAAAATTGAGCATTAGAGTAGGACACTTTGATGATATTGTTGACAAAGTGTCAAGGTATGTAAATTGTTTACTTTTATGTATTCAAGATGAAATTATTATGGTTAGATTGAAAATTATAAAAGAACCAGGCCTATCAGTAAAGGCATGAGATAAAATGGATAGGAAAAAATAGAGCAACTCAAGAGGTAGAGGGATGTTTCCATGAGTGGAAGAGGATACCAAGGTATTAAATAAGAATAAACCAACATGATCCATATGAGTTCTTACACTCAATAAATTGGAGGAAGAGGAATCTATCTCATAGGTAGGGGAGATTATTCTTGGGGTCATGGATATTTTGGAAGAGGAAGAATTCAATGGTACATGTTACCAATGTGGAGAAATTGGGCATAGGGAATTTGACTGTCCTCAAATACAACCCAATAGTAGTAAATGCAAGGAGGCTAAAATTCATGTGGCCCAAGAAGAAGAAGAAGAAAGTGTAGCTTCACCCAAGTTTGGAGAAGAACCCAAAGATAGAGAGTCTTTGATGTTGAGATTTTTTTCTAAAACTAGAAAAGGAGAAGGAAGACCCCACACAAAAGAGGATTTTTTTCAAAATTGGATGTAAGTATGGAGCTAAATTTTGTAGAGTAATTATAGATAGTGGTAGCATTAACAATATGGTGTTAGAATAAATAGTGGAGAGATTGTAGTTGAAAAGGATTAAGCATTTGAGTCCCTACAAGGTTTCTTGGCTACACAAGGGAAATCAACTACTTGTAAGAGAAATTTTTAATGAAATTTTATATTATAAGTCATGAGGATGATATATGTTTGAAATTATTGTTATTCCTTTAGATAAACACCCCATTTAATTTTGGAACAAAATGGGTCCCTCTTTCTTTTTGGTTTCTTTGCCTCTGTTATTTGCTTTTGCTCTTGGGGTTCTTCTATTTTCTTCATGAGTTGTTTGCTGGTTCTGTTAAATTTTGGTTCTATTTCAGCTTGAGTTGTTTTTCTTCTTTCTAAGATTTCAGTGACATTATCATAGACAATAGTGTATCTTATGATAATATATCTTATGTGCTTTTGAGGACTAATGGGGACTCAGTTTTGCAGGATTAAATCACACACATGATGATATTTCTCAAGGAGCTCAGTTGGAAAGCATTCCTCAATCTAGTTGGTCATAAATTTCCTCTAAGAAGAAAGTTGGCAAGAACCTACAGTTGTCTCGTCGATTGGTAGTGCATTCTATTCATTTTGAGGCTCATAGGTCTCCCAAACATCCTTGTCAATGTGAGTCTTTATGTGTCTCACCGACTGGAGGAGCCCTCGCCAAAAGATTCTGTGTTCAACATAAGGTCTTGGCGAAGGAGGAAAGTCTTGCCAACATGAGGTAATATCGGAATAGGCTCTTACCGATCCATCAGAGTCTCAGCGAAATGGAGTGGCATCAGGCGGAGGATTTTTGTTTGGCATAGTGTCTGGCCGAAAAGGAAAGGTCTTGCCGAAGGTTCATTGTTCGGTGTAGCGTCCTGCTGATACAATGAGGTCTTGGCAAAAGGGTTATCCCTTCGCCATAACATCTGGCCGACTAGTGGGACTCTCGCCAACATAAAATAAAGGTCTCAATAGAAGGGATTTGCATCAGGGTGAAGTCTCGGCAAAGGGAGTTTGTCTCCTCAAAATGAAATAGGATCGCCAAAAGATAACACCCTCGCCGAAATGTCTCACTGACATGGAGGAAGTCCCACCAAAAGGGGTGTCATCAAGGAAACAAGGTCCCACTCACCATGATCTCCTACTGAACAAGTAAAGTCTCATCGAAATGAAATAAGCTCAGGGAGAATCAATGAATTCACCGAAAGGTCTCACCGATTATCCCTAGTCCTG